>VYZW01062854.1:0-99572 GCA_013401315.1 Balaeniceps rex
GATGGCCTTTAAAGGTCCCTTCCAACCCAACCTATTCTACGATTCTCTGAGCTACAGCCAGGATGGGCAGTCCCTCTCCGGGGAGGTGGTCAAAGACCCCCCTGTAAGCAGGTGGGAGCACCTTCCCCCCACTTTTCAGCGGTGTGGGGAGAAGCTCAGTGGAGCAGGGGGTGCCCTGCCTGTAGCGAGAGTCTGGGCCCCATCTGGCTGGGCCCCTGGCCAGTCTGCCCCGCTGCCTGACTGGGGAGGGTCCTTGCTCTTGCTGGGGGGGAAGGCTGAGCTCTGGGACCCCCTGGGTGTCAACCCACCACCTCTAAGCAGGGTCTGGGTCAAGCTGGCAGCTTGCTTGGGGTGACCCCCTGCCAGCAGGGTGTGGGCCAGCATGGCCCTGAATCTGAGAGAAGGAGCCTTCCGTGTCCCCTGGGAGCCGGGCTGCCCCATACCTCGGGGACTGGCAGGCCCCCCGGCATCCCTGGCCTTAACCTCTCCCATCAGCAGGCCGAGCCCCCTGTAAAGCAGGGTGAAGGCTCCCTGGTCATGGCCTTTCATGGCCACCAAAATGTGCCCAGAGTGCCCACCTCGGGCTGCCCGGCGTTGTGCAGCCCAGGCTTCCATCAGGATGCCCAGGCGGCTCCTCCCTCGCAGGCAGATGTGCCAGCAGTGCTTGCTGGTGAGTTGAGCAAAGGGTGTGTTTTTTTTTTTTTAATCCAGGGAGGTTTGGGGACACTTGGGAGGGATTGGCATGTGTACATAAAAGGTGAGAGGTCAGAATAAATGTAATTTGTAGTTTCTGATCTTCTGTAGTCCAGAATAATCTTCCTTGTCAGTAGGGCTTTTGACGTGATTAATCCTATCTTAAATTTGTACGTTTCTCTTCCAGAAATCAAGAGGTCCAGAATGTTTTACCCGCCATTACAGATACTGCTGCTTAATCTCCTCCTCAGTGTCCTGGATGTCGGTTTCATTCTGTGTCTTTAATGTGGTTCTGTGCTCTTCTCCTGATAAGCGCAACGATTTCTCAATAAAACGCAATCTTAAACTTCAGGGGTTTTACCTGGCAACTTCCCAGCCTGCGTCTGCTTTATTTCACACCAGCCAGTTGTACCGTGTGTGTAATTCTACCTGTGAAGTGGTTCCTGTTCTTAAAATGAGTGGCTAATGTTCGTTCTCAGATGGGGTTTTGTCACAGCCTTGTTTTCAGAGATGCTGCACGCTCCCGGGTCTCCTTTGGAACAGGAGTGCTTGCTGCCTCTGAAAACAAGTCCTTGACTTCGGGTTGTTTCCAATGTGTTCTCTTTTGTCAATTTTTGTCCAAAGCCAAACAAAATGCAAAATTTCAGAAACACTTGAGTGCAACCAGTTCCTCTCCAGAACAGGTACTACCGCTTTT
Source organism: Balaeniceps rex (assembly GCA_013401315.1). Classification (NCBI taxonomy): domain Eukaryota; kingdom Metazoa; phylum Chordata; class Aves; order Pelecaniformes; family Balaenicipitidae; genus Balaeniceps; species Balaeniceps rex. The sequence goes on from VYZW01062854.1 coordinate 1,391, forward strand.
AGTTAAGTGTTCGGAAATAATACCGGTCTTTCAGCAACGCACAACTCCAGCAGAATTAGAGACGAGGACTCTTGCTGAGTGGCTGTGGATGGTGCGTGCCAACGCGTGCCGCCCTCCCCCGAGGCAGGGCAGACCAGCTTTGCATTATTCATGGTGTCGTTATTCCTGTGCTGTCCTGCTCCAGATGTTTGAGCCCCTTGAGAGCAACCTGGAAGGGAGCAACCTATGACAAGCATGGCTTGCACAGAGGCTAATCAGTTTAGAAGCAGCAATAATGAAAGCTACTGAGAGCCTGTTTGTTTGGGAGGGGATTGACGGGAATGGCATTTTTCCTGGGTCTGTATGACATGACAGTCAAAACATTTTCTTTTCCAGTTGAAGGCTCCTTTTACCGCTTCTTTTCTCCCCAGCTTCAAGTGGGACGTTTAAAGGCTCATGTTTTAGGGTGCTCCTTCGCTTACAGGTTACCTGGTGAATGCATTTAAAATCCAATAACCCAATATGTCACTTTTTTTTTTTTCTTCTCCAACCCCTTTGTCATCTTGGATGATGACTTCTCTGCACTGGTTAGCCGTGAAAGCAAGGAGGCATCCTCAGTGAGATTAAAAATGATATTTTGGTGCCCGAGCTGCAGGTACACACCTTCTGGTGCTTAAAGCCCATGTGTGTAGACACCCGGCTGTTTTTTGGTAAGTTCCATTCAGTACAAATTGCATTTTAAATACCTATATATCTTGAAGTTCAATCATCAGCAATGTTTTCTGGGATGAATTAATAAATGATGCTGGTCATAGCAATGAGCTGATTGTCCTGCAAAAGCAGTAAATAAACGTCAGCATGCGCCTAACTGCAGGTAAATGCATTGGTTTGTCTTGTTCTCGCTCATACTACGTCCCTACTTATACTATGTATAGGCTTTGTTTGTGTTTTGAACCTCTTAAAAGGGGAGGATTGTTTGCTTTCCACATTTCACAGCCTGCAATAATAAAGTTTCTGAGACGGTCCCAAATGGCTTGCTCCACGATGGCTGTCTGCCTCGTCAGCTCCTAAGCCAGCTTGTCACTGGGGACTCTGCGCGGGCAACGCATTCGCAGTGAGGACGAAGGATCTGGAGGATGGGATACGAGGATGAAGGACAAACATCTGAACAGCCAGGTGGATGGGAGGGGAAATAAATGCTAGCTACCATGGGGTTTCTTCCAATTCTATTTAAAGAACAAACACTTATTGACATTTGTGCCAATATACTACAAAATTGTTGGTATTTTTTTCTTGAGCAGTTTGTGAGGGTTTGTCCAAGTGCAATTGAATTTTACTGAAAGAAAACAAGACAGCTTTAGCAATTAACTTTCCCCATGTTAATTGACTTCCAATTAACCTGCCGGAAATGTCTTTAATGTCAGTGTCGTGTTTAAAAATATACCTTGTTGTTTTAATCGATTGTGTAATCACGGTTTTCATAATCTGCTTTAGCTTTGTGCTCATTACACTGAGACCTGAATTGTCCCCCAGAATTATTGAATCTAAAAAGTTTTGCCCTTAATGGTAATTAACGTTTAACCAATTCATTTTAAATGTGTAGACTGAGATATGCTTAAAATGTTATTAACTCTTGCTTTTGTAATGCAAAGTGTGGTTAATCTAAAGCCTTGTTTTTCAGATGGAAGGCATTGCCACCAGGAAACCAGGGTGCCTTACAGCTATGCATTTCATAGAATCATTAAGACTGGAAAAGACCTCTAGGATCATCCAGTCCAACCCTCAACCCAACACCACCATGCCTACTAAACCATGTCCCCAGGTGCCACGTCGACAAGTTTTTTGAACACCTCCAGGGATGGGGACTCCACCACCTCTCTGGGCAGCCTGGTCCAATACTTGACCACTCTTTCCATGAAGAAGTTTTTCCTGATATCCAATCTAAACCTCCCCTGGTGCAACTTGAGGCCATTGCCTCTCATCCTATTACTTGCTACTTGGGAGAAGAGACCGACCCCCACCTCACCTCAACCTCCTTTCAGGAGTTGTAGAGAGCCATAAGGTCTCCCCTCAGCCTCCTCTTCTGCAGACTAAGCAATCCCAGTTCCCTCAGCTGCTCCTCATAAGACTTGTGCTCCAGACCCTTCACCAGCTTTGTTGCCCTTCTCTGGACATGAGAAGGTCACGGTTTGTTCCCGGTGCATGGGGATATTTCACAGCTCTTGCGGGTGCTGCTGTCTCACAGAGCAGTTGTGTTGGCCAGAGACGACGTACACATGCATGGGACCCCAAGGTTTACAGCTGCCAAAATGTGTGTGGCCATGGACCTCACCGCCTCTGACAAATGGTGGTGGCTGTCTGCTACTGTCCTTCAGGAACGCAGCTTATTCAAGCAGCAGAAGAGCCAGGTTTTGCTGAAGTGCCTCCACAGTCTATGTAGGCATCTTAATCTTTGGGGGCGAAAGTCATTTTTGTTGACAGATCTTTGAAATGTGTCTTGGGGCGAAGACTTTTGGGGTGTGAATTGTATTGGCTTGTTTGTACTAGCTAGCGTACAGTCGGTGTAGCGTTAAATACCATAGTAGCTGACTATTTATGCACGTAGGTTTCTCTTTATAAGATGTCAGTGGCAGAAGTACTATAACTATCCAGGGCACCATATTTAAAAGCATGTAGATGCCTAACTATGGTGGTCTAGTGCGCTAAATTTTAGCTTGTGTAGATCTTCAGATGCCTAAGCATGTAGCCTTCAGTGTTCTGCAGCTGATCACCTCACCCCCAACTTAAGTCTTATCCCCATGTCACAAACAAGGTTAAGTCTGCCTCCTTTAAATGATATATCATCTTTCCACAAGCAGGTATGAAGAGTACGTATACGAGCGGCTGTAGGTACGCGAGACCTGGAGGATGACATTGTGAAGAGATGTAGATGTCAAACTTCCAATGGCAGTTCCAGTCTGCGACTCTCGGGAGGAGGCCTTCATCCTGCAGCTTACAGATAACCGTCTGCCTGCATGGTTTAGTGATATTTTTATAGTGGTAAATATTTGTGTAGCTTATAGTGCGGTATTAAAGTTTATCACCTTGGATTTTTACCTTCAAATTTTGGAAAGTAGCCTCAGAATCACTCTAGCTATGTTATCTGAATCTCAGAAGGCAAAAAAATGGGCAAAAAAAATCTGTTTGCCTTTTTAAACTGAGGTTTATAGCCAGATCTGCCCGTACGTGTGTATATATCTCTCTAGATGTATGCGTGTGTGTATGAATGTGTACATATATGTGTATATATGTAAAGTCCAGATGTAAGCAAGGCAGGTTTCATTATCAGGTGCCTACACGCGCTGAACGAAGAGCTGCCTGCTGCGCCTGGGGTGGAGGTGACACCATCCCTGCCTCCCTGGTCTCTTCCCACCAATTCTCTCACTTCTAAGAGTGAAGCAATGTTTTCTTTCCAAAGGTGACCTTGGAAATACACCTTCTGGAATGTGCTCCCGAAATTTCCATCATTCTTCAAGGAAGCACTAAAACAGAGCAGCATTCCAGCTGTTCCTGTACTTCTGCAGGTTACAGATATTATTCTATTATGCTTATTTGAACATTGACTTAATTTTTAATTAGGCTCCTGTGCCTAATTGCTCGGGGAAATACACTTCCTAGTAAAAAATGTTGCTCCTTGCTATTTATAAGAAGCTAAATACCTCATCACAAAACCACGTTGCATTCTATAAATGCCTATGTTAGAGTTCATTAGGCTGATATTTTTAAGTCACTTTAAATAATGTGGTTTTCTCTTTAAAGCTGAACAGAATAAAGTATTTGCTTTAAAAGGGAAAACTAAATCATGGAAAATAATAATTTATTACTCTTGCTCTGACAGGCTAGACATCAATTTGATGTTGCTCAGCTAGTACTGCGATGGCGTTAAAAGTTGCCTTCCCCTCCCAAAACAACAAATGAGTTTTGATTTCTCTTCATTAAATGCATCATTAATTCCTCCTCCTAGTTTCTGTTTGTTTTCCCTTCCATACTCTCTCGTTCCTGTAAATTTAATTCAGGCAGCGCATCCATCACGTTCTTGTAATTAGCACTTGGAAATATGAAATCTTCCAGGCGTTATCGCTCCTGTACGAGTGCCGAGAGATGGACGGGGCTGTGGGCCGCAGATTCTCAAAGAGCCTTAAAAATTTGGAGCAGGAAGGCTGTGAGTGCTGTTTTCAAGTTCTAGCCACCAACCAGGCATTTCCCGCTTTCATCTGGCCTTTGAAATTTCCATTTTGAGTCTTTTTTTAGCAATGGAAATAAACGCAGCATTGCACGGGCTTGTTTTAGAAGAGCTATTGCTTTGTTGTGATTGTTGGGATTAAGTGGGGTCCAGGACAGAACTGCGTTCAGCTCTTTGGAATTTCAGTTGTAAAGAAATGATGTGCCTGCCAGTCTGCTGTTCGCTGAGCAGCCAGCTGCTGCCTGAGTTAAGAGGATGCGAGGATTTCCCCCTACGGCTTTGCAACTTCAGAGAATTTCTATTCAAAGGATAATATTGTACCCCGATTCATGCTGATGGGGGCGTGCCCAGCCGTAAATATGTGGCTGTGGAAATAACCACATGTTGAGCGCCGGTTGAATTGTGTCCCCTGTCTGTAGGGACGTTACTGCTGAAGACCTTTGACTAATATTTTTATTGTTAAAAAAAAAAAAAAACAACAAAGCAGCATACTTGGCTTTCTCTGGCCTTTTTTTGAATCCCCGTGGCCTGTCATGTAGTTGGAAGGAGTCACAGTTTCTTTTGGCCTAAAAGCATATGGTGATCGAACCGGACGTTATTATAAGGCATCATATTGACACATCATATTTGGGAACTCCAAGGTGGTACTTCACCGAGGAGGAGATGACAAGGCTGATGAGGGCCAAATGGGGCAGACCCCGCCCAGGCAAAACCTTTATTGCTTTAAATGGGCGCTTGCCTGATGCAAGACTGTGTAAGCTTGCGCCGGCTTTCGTTACTCTCTCATCTATTTTGCTTTTCCTCCCAGCTCTGAAGACAGCTTTCTGTCTCAGGGCATGAGCACTAAACACCCTCCCAGATGTAATTGTTTCTAAAGGTGAATAAATAAATGGCAGCGTACTGAGGACTATCGTACAGGGTAATGAGGCCATTGCGCTGCCTCCATTTATTCCTAGGAGTTCAGGTGAATTTAGGTTTATGATTTAAGAAGCTGCACCCTGCGACTACATCTGGGTATTGCTGGACAAATAACAAATAACTGCTCTCACCAAGCGCCGGTTTATCTGCCCAGCTGGGGTAATGATGCTTTTCTCCTCTATAAAATCCTTTGAGACCTACCTATGTGAAGTTTTATGTAATAAGTAGGTTTGATAAATTATATCACTATTTTATACATGGGTCTGAGATTCCATCCGAGTGCATCGTGCAAGGTCAAACGGCGTGGTTGGTAGTTGCAGCAGAGTCCTTAGCTGTCACCTTAGCCATGGGGATTTTTCTTTATGTACTCTATACTCCACTGCCTGTTCTGCCCGTGGAACAAGCCTTTTCTTTTGCTTCCCTCTCAGACTGCTTTAATGGTTGCCCTCATTCTCTTTAATGATTTTAAATCACGGCTTTTGATGTCCAGTTTATCTTCCCAAAATGTAGCACCCCTGACTGCATCAGATTCACTCCTTAATCCCCTTAGCCTCTCTGATCACTCAAGACTAGAGTTAGATAAACTATCTCAGGTAGCCTTTGACGTCTTTCAAGAAGCAGCTGAACGCCATAAAAGATCCATCATGCTTTCCTTGGTGTCAAAAAGGTTTTGCTATTAAAGATTAGGGAGGCTGGAGGTCACTCCAAATCACAATATTGTTCACTTTATAAGCCCGTTTTATCCTGTCATCTGGTATTACGCTTTCAAGTTGTTTCTGACTGAGGAGTCCATGGCATATATCAATTCCTTGCCCTTCAATCCTTTTAAACACTAGGGTTTAAGCACTGATTGATTCATTAAATGTCTCCAAAGTCAAACAATTTATCTTTTTCACTGTACTTTATTGTCTCTATTTCCCTGTGCCTGACTTAGAAACCTATAGCACAAAGCTGAGTTCTTATGTTCACTTTAAGAAGCTGTATAAATGCAGGATATTTTTACATACATGAAAAGAGGCACCCGCACATGCTTTTGTCCAGTATTCAACATTGCAGCGTGCCTTACAGGACTCCTAGTGGGTTTTTCCTTTGCTCTTATAGTATAATTTATTTCCAGTTCAGATTTCTCACCCTTGTTCTTTTACTCAGCCCTAGTTTCGTTGTTTCGCTTCACGTTTTTAACCCGGTTAAAATACGGGATATGCCTGTATGTATTTAGGTAGTTAATGTGCCAGAAATGGGGATATGAAAATACACACTTCTGTCTATATAGGATCAACAAAGTTGCTCAATGCTTTGAAAATTGGCTTTAGCGCACAGCTCCTGTCACTGCCTACCCACCGCCTGGCCCTTTCTATGTCGACTCAGATTGACCACACCAGGCTTGTGAACGGCATGAATACCAGTATATGGTATAGGTTGAATTTACGTGGGGTACGAGCCTTTCACGTGGATTTGAACTCAGTCTTTGAGATTTCTTCTTCCAGGTAGTTGATGTTCCTTGAGCAGGCATTAAGATATTATGAGACATGAAAGCGGTGCTGCAGCCTGCGACAGGCAAACAGGTCATCTGATGTCCTGCCTTGGTTGAAGGTTTCGACCTTGTTGAAACCTTCAACTCGAAGGTTGAAGCCTTGGTTGAAGGTTTTCTTCTTGATACTGGCTTCAACAACTGCTTAAAATAGCACTTTTATTACCCTTAGGAAGCTTGCTGACCTTGATGTCCTTTTTCTTGACATACGCTAGCACTTACTCACGCATACACTTGTCTCCTTTCCCACTACCAGCTATTATTACAATTTTTAAGCTTTGCGGTGGAAACGCTGGTTCTCTTTGTCGAAAAGGCTCTCGGAAAACTTCACTGTCAGATTGAACATATTAGCTCACTATAACAGAGACCACAGAAGTTGATTTTGCATTAAATGTTATTAAATATTAACATGTTTACACTACAATGTTAGCCTACAGTTATACACAACCCTGGAGTATTCCTTAACTGTCATCTGGTTTTTCTAAGCAGGCTTCCAGCCTGGGCTAATCGGCTTTCTTATGGCTTTTCCCAGCGCAGACGCAGTTTCTGACTGCAAATGCTCCTAGTCCGTTTGTCAAACAAGGTCCTTCAAGCAACACCGCAGATGCTTTGAGCAATTCTGTGCCGAAACAAAGCCGCAGCCCTCCTACGCGCAGTAGCCCTGTCTCAGCTGAGCAGTGAAGATACAGTACAGATGCTGCCAGCCCTTGCACAGCTCAGCTGCCAAGATGTGCCTGGCTTTTAGAAAAAAAATCTGTGAGTAGGTGTCTAATCCTGTCTGGGGTCTACTGTGAGGAAAGTTTTGGCAAACAAAGCTACGCAGGAATTGCCTGGTTTCATATTAATCCTTAAATCGGTATGCGTTCACGTGGTAGACCTCAAGTCCTGCTTTGGAGCGAACGGTGTGGCAATGATGGATTTTTGGGCCACAGATCTGGGCACAAGGCTTGATCAAACATGTTGTGATTCCACCACTAAACATGTGGCAAATATAAGCTGGAAAGGACCTAGAAATGAAGCTTGAGCTTGCACTGTATCCACGGTTTTTCTACAGGGCAGTTCTCAAAGTGAATCTCACATCTTATTTTCTGTAAGTAGAGTTATAAATGTCAACTGATGACCTAAACTACTGCAAAATTTTCTCCATGGTGCTCCACATGAAGAATCTTGTCATCCCCAAACTCATTTGGGGCAGAATCACCCAAATGAGCATAAAGAGCTAATAAAGTCACCTGACTCTGCCTGGAGAAGACTAGGAGCAATCACATCAATGTTTCTGCTGGTGGAAGGGTGGTGGTGATTGCTTTTAAATAGAGGGTGTGGGGAGGAAGCTTGATCTATTAGCAGCTTGGCCTGGTGAGACCCAGGCTATACTGTGACTCCAGTAGAAAGGTAGGGGTTTAATAATGATAAAATACTCTTTATGCAACTTAACGTTTGGTCTAATCTAACTTTCCAGTAGTGTTGCCCTTGGTCATCCTCTCTGAACCTTTCTTTCTGAGTTCAGGGCTACATTAATGATAGTTGTGGGCAGCACGCTACCAAATATCTGTCTGTCCTTCTCACGTTTATCTGCCTTTGGTCAATTTGAAAGGATTCATCTGTTCAGTTAGAAAAAGAGCTAGTTTATTTGATAAAGTTCAAGTTGTTTTGCATGTACTTACTCCCTGGGCAGCGTGGTCTTTTCTCTTGCGTTGAGGTAACGCACAATATTGTATCACTATGGTGTTCTTAAATGAGCGTGTGGTAAAGTGTCTGTTCTTAGGGGATGCTTCTTGCACTGGGTAAATATTTAAGAATCATGATAAAAATCCATTTAGTTTAATTAGCGCTTAAATTATGCTGGGAATTAGCCAAAGCACAGTACATTTGTTTCTACAGTGAGTAATTGCGAGTCAGCGTGGATATGAAAAGTCTGATATAATGAAAGAGTAACACATAGCCCAAAAGTCTGCAAGACTCAAAGTACAGTTTACAGTGCAAACGCCAGGTAAGGACCCCCCTGACCCTCCCAAATGAAAAGCCCAAATTCATGTCTTGGGAATGTAAAACACAGAAGACTTTTTCCCTGGTTCCCTTTCCCGCTTTGCGGTAGTGGATATTTGCTATGGGAGACTTGACAAATCTGTGGAGCCACAGAGGTTGATAATAAATGATCTAATCTAGCGTTGATGGCAGGAAAATAAAAATCAGGGCTGTTGTAAGGTCGAAAGCAAGCCTTTCTGTTCTTGTGCCAGTCATTGCTCCGTAACATTTTAACAAATGTTAGAAAATAAATTTAGATTTTGATCCCAGTTTAATACAACTTAAATGCAATGTATCCATCCTCTTGATCTTTCTGCATTAACGTTTAAGTAAACGTGATGGGAAAGAGAACAGAAGCTCTGACTTGTAAAAAGCATTGTTTTTCAAATTTTTCATTGAGAAAGTAACATTTCTACCAACAAAGACTTTGGAAGGGGGAAAACACAGGGGGCAGCACAGATTTTCCTTCCCCTGTAATTAGCAATAGAGAATTGAAAAATGCAATACTTCCAAGTAATTTGTGTTTAAGGGCTCAAGAGCATCTTATATGTCATAAGTTTTGGAGAAGGCAGAGTTAAGAACATGTTTATGTAGGGTCACCAGATAGTGTTTACTAAACTAGTTCACCACTAGAAAATAGCTCAGGAAGTTTTGAAACAGAAACGTTTTGAAATGTTGAAATCGCTGTCAAAAAGGAATTGTGAATTTTGATCGTATCTTAGTATAATAGCTTTAAAAGCACAAGGTAGTACTCTCTTCTTATCCTACTGAAAACAGCACAGAAAAAGTAGGCGAGCTACAAGAATTGGGCTTTTGTTGTGGGAAATATTTTCTCCTCATAACAGTTTATCCTTCCACAATGTGGGTATTGTTCAAAGACTGACTTTCTAAACCTTCTTGCTTGCAAACTGCCTTGAGAACACCTGATAACGGTGTCTTGCCAAACACATTTTTCCAAGCACAGGCTGCAAAAGGTTTTGGCCGGGGCATGGGTTTAACAGAAATCCTTATGCACAGACACCCGAGCTGCAGAATTCACCAGGAAGCAAAGGATTTGTGCTCGGGTTTGGACTTTGAGGACTAATTTTAGGCTGCTGAAAGAACAAGGCTTTTTTATTTCGCTTTGGCACTAGATGGGGCTAAGGGACTAAACAAGAAGCGAAACCGCAATGGCTGAGCCCTGGAATATGGAAACCCCCAGCAATACCCCAGGAAGAAAAAAGGGAAAAGCCTGCAGAGGCAATCGATGCGATTGAAGTCTGTTCGCTCACTCGGCCTTGTGATGGAAAAGAAGAGCAAACGGAACCTGACTCTGAAGGTATTGGTTTGTCAGCGCTTCTGAAAGGCTGGTGACACGTCGGAAGATGGGGCGAGGGGTGAAGCGTTACCAGGCCGCGTTAGGCGGTAGCACTCGGAGGCATAACTCGCTTTTGAATAACTCTTTTGACTGAGCCTTTCCCCGTGTGTTCTGAGAGTGCCTTTGAAGGAGCAACACCCAACGCTCCTCAGCCTCCAAACCTGCACCGTGCAGGAGTGGCACCAAGAGGCAGCGGTGCTCGGTGGAAAGTGCTCATTTTTATGGAAGGGGAAACAGATCGCTGGGCCCTGCGATTTCAGTGTTTTACTGGGTGACTGGTTTGGTGTTTTTTTTGTTTTGTTTTTTGGGGTTTTTTGGGTTTTTTTTTGTTTGTTTGTTTTTTAATGTTGCTGCTTATGGATGTAAGAGAAAATTGGCTCTTAAAATACACAAGAAACATTCTCCTATTATAGAATGTTATTCACTGGAGTTTCACCTAATGTCCTATCCAGGTAACAGACCTGTTGGTTATCAGATAAAAGAGGGAAATAGCATACTTTATTCCAAAACCCAATATCCCTTGACTGTCACAGTTAAGGATCTTAACCATCCTTATCAATCCTATTGTAAAGATCTGCTGTCCTGCCAGCTTTTGCCCACATTAATGTGAGTGTTAGGATCTGTTTGTGTGTGCAAGCAAAGGTTTCAGCAAAACTGAGCAACCAGCTGTTTCCTTGTTTGCTCTACGAGTGTGGAAACACTTAATGAAACTGCTTAAGGTTTAATGATTTGTATGACACAAAGGACATTTTCCTGCTGTCAGTCCTGGGCCAATCTCAAATTGCTCGAGGATGTAAACACGAGAAAACACACCCAAACGATTTAATTTGAAATGCTTAATGTACCTGGTGAGAGATTATCTGCTCTGATTGTATCATTTCTTGTATTTTAAATCTTCTAGCAGCAGGAGTCCCTGTTTGTTGCTCTCTTGTTTATTGCACAAATGCTTAAGTGTCAAATAATAGCACGGGGGTGAGGGAATGGGTTTTTTTTGAGGGAAGCACCAAAGAAATCCAGAAACCCTTTTAAGCCTGCAATTTCATCTTTTGGAAGCAGGCTGGAACAAGCTCCAAGAGAGGAGACAGAGCTTTGGACACGGGCAGCAACCAGAGCTGTAGGCAGCAGGGAGAGATTCGCTCTGTGAAGGCAGCTTTGGGGCGAGAAAGACTTTTTTGTACATGATTATCATTTCATTCGGAATGGCACTGAGCCAGCTTCAGCTTGTATGTTCTTGCCTTTGCAGCCGATCCAGGAGTCATTTATGGCGTGTGATTGTTAGCGTCCTCCTTTTGTCCATCTTGAGTGTAAGTGGGATGGAGACGTTTGTGTGGATCAGGAGCTGCCTTTCTCTTGTGTTTGTGCAAAAGCTCCAGACTTTACCTCTCTTCATCCTTTTATTCGCAAACATTAAGGGCTTGAAACCTTTAGAAGTGGGTAGCAAGGGCTGATTCTTTGCATCCAGCAAAAAAAAAAAAAAAAAGAAAACTCAGGCTGTAGTTCCAAAAGATGGCAACCTTTTACCGAATCCTGAACCTCCCCGCTTCGTTGCAAATGAAGGACATGGTAACCAAGACCTCAAACCATTCCCTCTGGCTGTGCGAAACAGACCTGTCAGATTTATAGCATAAATAACATTTTTGTTATCATTAGGGTAGCAGTCAAATTTCTGCTCGGTATATGCAACTTCGAGGAAGGTGGTTAATCACCAATTAGCGGGCATTCCTTTGTAAAAGGCGCGGGGTGGGAAGGCGAAGGAGCGTGCTGTTTGAATCGCACGCTGGCTTTGGCATTAGACTGGCAGGAGCAACGTATTAAAGAGATCGGCAGGAAGGCTGATGCCACCTACCTTCCTCCCATGCAAGTTTTAATTATAGCTCCGGACTTGGCTGAGACATGTCACTGGGCCTTGTGTTAAGACAGCTTCTTTATAACTAAAATTGGCTTCCGAGGAGGAAGTATGTGTAGCAAGATGTTGAAACTCAAGTGCATTTTGTAGAAGCAGTTCTGGGTAGAGTTTCAGAATTAAGCTAGACCTCATAACGGGGCAAAGACATTAAGCCAACTAGCAATCTCATTTTATATATTTCTCTAGTTTTTCTTGGCTTCTGAGGAAAGCTGAGAGGCAGCTCGATTCACGCAATGGACTTGGGACTGCGAGAGCTTTACGGCTTTTGCCAAGAGACAGGCTGTAGCTGATTTCCTTGCACTGGGAATACTTGTGTTTTGGAGACTGTGTATTACTGGCTGCTGATCTAGAGGAAATTTTCAACTGGAGGCCTTTGGCGTGGGTGGAAAGTTATCGTTTGATCAAGCAAGGGTGAGACTTTGCAATGCTCCACCTGGATATTGCGGTACAAAGGCTTTCTTGGTCTTAAGGCATTCACATGGAAGAAATGTGTAAGACTAAATTTTCTGTCTTTTTTAGATGTGAAACTTCCCTTAGCCCCTCAGTTCTCTCATAACAAATCGCTGCTTGAGCCCACTGGGTGACAAGAGATGATGTGGCTAGTGACAGAGTTGGAAATAGTCTGGGAGTCCCTGTTATCTTATTCCCCTTCTTTCCTAAGCCTTATTGTAATAAAGCATGGACTCACGGCTGGGATGGAAATGGAAAACTGCAGCTGCAATTAAACCTCCCTTCCCAAAGCCTTTGCAGGTTGTATTTTTACTGTCCCAGGAGGTCTTTTAGTCTGGGGAGGCCAAAAGAGTGGAGATGTGCGTTTCTTTAGCCGTTAGAGTATATGCGCCTTTAATACTTGCTTCATGAAACCGAGGTTCTGCAACAGCAGCAGGGATGCTGTCAAAATAACAGGCAAGCTTTATTTTAGAGACATTGGGTTTTTTTGCTTGAAACATCAGCTTGGGGCTTTTAAAATCATCTGTTTTCAAACTTCTGAAACTTTCTCTCTGTTGGGGCTAAATTCTCCATCATCCTAAATCCCTTTTCATGTGCTTTTGTAAAATAAAGCAGCTTCAATGTGGGCAGAAACGGCTATATCAAAAGCTGTGTGAAAGCCGTACGCTGGCACGGCTCCCAGCATAAGATGTTTTAGAGGCAATGTCAGAGTACGCTTTGCAGTGCTTATTTCTGGGGATCGTGTAAGGAAATGGGAAGCAGAGTGTAAACTAGAGCAGCCTAGAGGGTGAAGTCGTAGCCTGGATCAGTTCTTGGAATGGGATGTGAGGAGACCAGAAATGATTATAAAACCTGCAGAGAAGTCTCGTCTCTTTTTCAACCTTGTTTTCCACACTGGATGGTTTTAGCTCTCTGCCCTTGTCTTACTTTCCTGTGCTACATCAGAAATAAACATTTTCTCTCCACTTTTGATGGAAAAGATAGAGCTTGAACAGCTCCCGAAAGGTTGTTTTGAGGATGTAGGTCTAACCTGTCCTTTGAAACTCCTGAGCATCCCCAGGTCTCCAAGGCAGACCTTTGTTGCTTTACACCTACTGAAACGCGAATCTTCCTGCCTCTGTCCTACCTGGAGTCTGTCTTGGCTTGGTTTTTAACTCAGGATGGTTGAACTGGTGTTAAAGCACAGAGGGCTTTGGCTCTGCCTTGGGTCTGAGAGATCCCACATGGGGGTATATGAAAAAAACTACCTATACGAAACCTAGATCTGCGGTAGGATAGCAACACCAGCAGTGCATTGGCTCTGCCAACTTCACCCTCAATCCAAGAGCAGCTGAGTGCAGTATTTTGAGTGTTTGTTTCGATAATCCCCCATCAAGGAAGCCTTACTTCGTAATTTTTGTTTTACAAGTGAACTCTGTGCTTAGAGACGAAGCGGCTTGGCTCAAGGTGACACAAATGCTGTGGCAAAGAGGGGAAATAAATACTGCCGGTGAAGGACTTCCACCTAATGGAGCATCTTTTTCTCTGAAAAAACCCCGTTCCTAGATAATTTACTGATAGCCACCTGGATGCCATTAAGATTGCTGGACGCGATTGTCAGTTCGTGTTGTGGGTATGGAAGTAGGCGTAAATGTGGCTGTCAAAGCAGAGTATATATTTGTGTATCTCTAATGCAAGACCAGTTTTAAAAGACAGAGCCTTCCGAAAAGAAATGAGTCTTGAAATCTAAGTCTTGCTGGGTAACTAACCCAAATAACATGTTACATTATTTAGGTTGTATGCAATAAAAAATATTCTTGCTCACAATGGAAAGATTTCTTCATATGTCCTTGTTTCTGCTGTAAAGTTGATGGATCTGTCATGTACTGCATAATTAAACATTGCAGAGGCATTGCTTTGGAGGCAAAGCAAGTAACGGAGGGGATACAGTAAATTTGGGTGATTACAGATAGAATTGTTTAGCCCAAGTATAGGATGGTCTGCCTCGCTGATTAAAAAAAAAATCCGAAAGAACACAATTTTGATTAAGCTCTGCATTTCTCTGCTAGCAACGGATTAGGTTATTAAGCTATATTTTTCCATTAATAAAACAAATGTTAATGCATTGTTTGATGCTAATAATGAAACCATTGTAAGAAGCACAGCTACTTCCATTAGCACTTATCACCTCATTCACTGCATTTTGTCAAGGCTGGAGACGCATTCAGTACTTTCTTTTTTTTCCATAAAGGTGGATTGGGAAGGCACAGCGCCGCAGGAGCTGTGCTGCCTGCTTAGTCTGCTTCACGTTTGCTGTGTTCTCATGGACAACGCTGAACCAAGGGCTACAGAGAGCTGAACTTTAAATACAACCCATTGAACCATCTGCTACACCACATCACTGGCTTCATTAAATCGTATTAATTCATAGTAGAGCGAGTCAAGGAAAAAAAAAACAAACTACTAACCTCTTCGTGTTTCTAGAATCTATTAGCGGGCTGTAAAATGCTCCACCAGCTATCATGTCGCTGCGCAGATAAAGATCTGCTTGTCCTACAATTTTGGCACTGCAGCTCGTGTTTAGCACAGCAATAAACCTTGCTTTTGAATTTACCCTGTCCAGCATGGTTAGAGCAGGCTGTCTTGCATGTGTCCTGAGGTAGGCATGTAGGCATTGATCAGGGGATGGAGGTGTTTAATACCTTGTCCGGCTTTTTAATAGCCTGGTTTTTAATACCTTGCCCAGGTACTCGGGAGAAAGCCCTCTGAGCTCAGGAGGAAGGCTTCGGGTGTCTTCAGTGGGTCTCAAATTGGGTGTTGCTCACTGCAAGTAGAGGGTCTGAGTCTTTTTCCCATCTCTTTATGTCAGAGGTAGCTGTGCATTAATCCTTTTATCCTTGGCAATATTGTCAGATAGCTGGGGAGAGAACAGGAGATAACGCACCTGCACGCTGTTTATTCTTACTGTTGGAAAGCTTTGTGCAGATGCTTAAACTGTAGACGTTACAATGCAAACAACTATAGCTGCCGATAAAATCTGAAAATGCCAGCTTAAGAGAATGGCTGGAGTCTCCCCCTCGGTGATTTTGGCAATGCTGCGCATGAAATTCCCTCTACGACCGAGTTGCAGAGGGCACAAACAGCTTTCTGAAGCTGTTAGCGCTGGTGTTCAGTGCGAGATGTTTTCAAGGTCTGCTGGAGCTTTCGGAACAGGGACGCACTATACACAGGTGTCTGTCACAAATAGGATGTCAGCAGCTTCAATCAGAAATAAATGAAGTTGAAGTCAAAATATGTTCCTAGGTATCTGAGGGCTGCAGCCCACAGCTGTGCCCTCTTTATCCAGAGCAGCAATTTAATTTATTTTAAAGGACTATAAGGGAAGCACAGTTGGTGAGTCAAAGGCATAAATACGCGTAACCAAGCAGGTTCAAAGAAATGCTGCTGTGCTATTAAGGAGAATATTTCTGAGTTCTCTAGCAGCATGACTGTATCAGTTCTAAAATATAGCAATTTACAAATGTGGCTCAAAAAGTAAACTGCGTAATTTACTGTCTGTACAGTCTGTACAGACCTTAATTTCTCTTATCAAAGAATAATCTGTTGTGTCAAGACTTGAAAGAAGGCTTGATTAAAAAAGCAATTCAAGTACCAATGCTGGCATCCGAATAGTGCAGAAATAGTGTTTATTTAAACAATGAGTGAATTTGGTAACGTGGCCTGTATTTAGAGTTGCGTCAATGGCTCTTCTTGACTTCTTGCTTAGAGACAAGTTGAGACTGGTTATCTTTTCCTGCCAAGATTATTCCTCTGCTCCATGGCAGTCTCCAGGCTCGTGGTGTAAGACACTGGACAAAACCAGTAGGTTCAGCACCCTGAAGCTTTTAGTGAGAGCAGAGAAGAGCGGCAGCCTGGGATTTGGGGGTTCAAAGGGCTGCTCTGCCCTCGTGTGCTCTTGTGGCAGGTCATTTGTCTTGCTGTGCCTGGGTCCCCATCAGCAGGGCGCAGGTAACGAGGCTGCCTTGCCTTCTGTGAGCTCCTACCGGCCAGGGCACGGTATGGGAGAGTATAGCTTCAATTTTGCCAGTGATAACAGTCTTTATAAGAAGTATTTCAATTAAAATGACTGATCTTAAAACTTTGCTTAAATAACAAATGCAACCTCCAACTCAGCTGGAAATAAACTATTTTATTTTGGTATGAATACGATTTTCCATTAGGCTGCATATGGTTACTCCTAGCGGAAAAAATAAAACCCCGTTCTTATCTGGAGCTTTGATACCTTCAATACGTAGTCCTGCCCTTCTGGAGTTAACACTGTGCGCAGCCGTAATGTTTACCCGTTCGTACCTGCAAATCTTCTTTATGATCACCCCTGGCTGCTATTCATGCGGAGTCATGGTAAAACACTGCTGTCGTTTGGAATAATACCGTAGCAGGGGACTCCTAATCTGCCTTCTCCCAATAACGCTGGTTTGTGTGTTGGGCCACATTAATGTTATATAGCATTAAGTGAAGCAAATACAGTGTATTTGAATCTCTGCCCTATAATTACGTATGACACAGTTCAGTAGCTGGAAATAAACTAAGTTTTGACTAAAATATGAGTGTTTCTGCCAACGGTAACTGTAGTGCTCGGGCTTATAATTTCCCTCTTGAGCAGAACTTTTATTTCTTTCCTGAAACGCTTAAGTGGTACTGTTTAGGTTTTATTAGTCTTTTTTTGGTTTGCCTACATTCTCCGAAGTTTTCAAAGTGTCTCTTGTTCAACCCATGTAATTTTGATTAAATTCAATAGAACGTTTCTCCTTTCTGTATTAACAGATCCGTATTAGTTCTTATAATACTGTCACAAATATTGTGATTTTTTTTTTTTTTAATTCAGCTCTTTTACAAAAGAGAAGAACGTAAAGAGAATACAGCTGTTGAAACCAACTGTTGGAGCAGCACACTGATGGATACAGCCTCCTGCTTAGGTCTGCCTTGCTCAGGTACAGAGCATAAAATTCTGCTCTACAGACAATTTCTTCCACATTGAACGAGACTTGAAAACTAATTAATTGTTGAAGAGGTTCTGTATTTCTAAAAATACTCTATAGGGGAGTGTTGTGCCTTCCTCCAGGGCACACAGATGAAGTTAACATTGTCTGTCTTACCCTGCTGATGGACACGACGGTAAGATTTGCCAAAGATGATATGAAGACCTTGAGCAGCACTTGCTATGTTCAGGATTCACCACTGGATCAGGCCTGCAAGAGCAGGTGGTAGAAGCCACAATGGGTTTCTCACCCACGCTGACATCTTGTGCTATAAACAAGCCTTGCCTTTTCTCTACATGTGAATGGAGGCGTAAGAATTTCATAGTAGAAAGCATGTGAAAAGCGCCTTTTCTGCAGGATCTGGGGTGAATGCTTAATTACGTGTGTTACACTTGGAATGAGGCCACTGAAATTGGATGCACAAACACCGTGTGGGTGGTGGTGGCTTGCTGAGAGCTTCAAGCCCTGCCATGTAGGCCTGGGTTAGCTGGCTGTCGCGTCTTTTGGCATATCTGGGACGTCACAGGCAACATCGTTGTCCTTGAATGTTCGCAGCAGACGAGTGCTGCCTGCGAATACTGTGGGCTGGACAGGTTCCTCTGCCACTTCTCAGTGTTGGAGGAGTGGTGGGTGGGTTTGGGTTGCCCGGGGGAGGGAATGGATGGAGAAGGATGGATCACCAGCTGATGATTCATGTCAACTTATTAGAGCAGCCTTTCTGCTACCGTAGCCGGAAAAGGGATGCCCTTTCTTACTGCTGGGGAGAAAACACCTTTTAAAACGAGGTGTTCTTGGTCTGTGTACTTCTAGCTGTGGTTGGCTCGTTGGTCCTGAGCTCCCTGGAACTGCATTTCAGCCACTGCTTCCCATATGCTCGCTTGGCTTGTGTGACTGTTCTATAAAGAAGCTTTTGGAAGGCCTCGATGGGCAGCCGTCCAAGAGGAGCCATATCTTTCTTTGCAGATAATGTTGTCTCTGTTAACAGCAGAAAATAATCAAATATTTAAGGAGGGTTGGATAAAGGCCTTACAAAGAACAATTCATTTGATGCACTGAAGGTTTGCAGATCAATTTTCAGCCTTGGGCAGCCTTACTTGACCAGCCTAAATGATATTGTCACAAAAAGGCCTGGACTCGGATGTCTGTGTGCCTTGCAAATGGTTTGATTGTCCCTTGCTTGCTGTATGTGCACTGGCATGGGGGACGCCTCTGTCACCATACATCCAGGTGGTCTTTTGAAGCACACGGATGTAAACCAAGCTGACACCTTTCCCCCCAGCATTCACTTCCCACCTCTTCACCAGCTTGCTTTGTGGGGTGCGATATCAACATGTTACCTGTCATGCTGCAATCGTTCCTCCATGCTTGATGCTTCCTATGATTGCTCCAGCCTTTGGCACATCATGGCCTATATCTTTCTTCTACCTTGACAGCCAGCATGGTTTTTCCCTCCCTTTGTCTGGTGAGCACAGACAATTTGATTTTGTTCTCCTGCTCAAACAGCTGTGTTGAGCAGCCTTGTGTGACAGGCGAGGAAATGATACAGCATCTGAGCTGAGTTTTAATCAGGCCCAAAAGATGTGCTGACTCTTTAAAGGCAAGTAGGACCTTTTGTCCCTGGCTGGGTTACTTTCTGCTCTGCAGTGCTCTCTTGGCTGTGGATCGGGCGTGAAACTGCGTTTCTGCTCCTTAAATACTGTCTTGGTTGTCATACTCTGTGCCTGGTTCCATGCAAGCATAGTGCAGCAGCCATTCGAGCTTTGTCTTCGTGGAAAAAGGTCTGTATGCTGAGCTGATACGGGCTGGTGTCTGAATGAACGTGAGGAGCGGATAGCTAGCACATGAGACAGTTGAAGTGAGCCTTTTACCGAAGAGAGCTTTTATGCCTGTGGTGGCATTAACTGAAGTCCTTGTTTCAGAAACGCTGTGGCTGTGCTGGTACCTATCTACTCACTCCCACAACTGCTGCAAGCCCAGTACCAAAGGTGGCTGGAACGCGTCGTGCGTGTCCCGTGTTAGCTGGGTGCGTCTTCCTTCTCCTAGCTAATGTTTTATCATAACGAACGAGATGAACCTCAAGATGCACTGTGTCGAATAGAAGAAAGTGCCGATGATTACACCTCCACTGGAAGACAGCGAATACCTTTTAACAAACAAGTCCTGAAAAATAAAGTTAAATCCTTTTGAGAACTCTGATTTTTATTTTTTTTAAATTCAGTATTCTAAACTGAATCTTTTTGACACTTAAAATCCTGTAGTCTTGTCTTTCTCATATTTTTACCTCTAGATACATAAAACTAATTTGCCCACGAATGCTCGCAATAGCTGTCACGAGGACTTCAACGTGATTGCTGAAGACAAGGTAGCTGTTAACCAGACCTGAATGCTTAGAGATGCTCGTGTGACAAGCAAGCTCATGAATACTGCAGGCAGGGGTTCTGAGTTGCTTTGTGCCGCTAAATAACTGCTCTTTGGTCTGTTGAAGTCTTTTAGTCAGTTATAATGCTCAAGGCATATAATGGTCCTGATTCAGCACTTTAAATAGGCTCTGCTGGACCTGGAGCCTGTGTTCATGGAAGACTTTCAAGCTTTGTGTAGTGACAACAAAAAACCCAAGTCCTCAGTTGTGAGATTTCTGTGAAACTTTCACACTTGGTCCCTGAGAACCTAGGGAGTACGGCTTACTTGATGTCTGCTGCTGTTCATAAAATTGTCCAGGATAACTGAATTAAAAACACACAGTGTGGTTTCATAGCATTCCTGGGACATTCCGGTCCTCTCTGCTGTGTTGTTAATGCCTAAGCCATGCCGGTTCTCTTTGAGCAAATTTTGATGCAAGTTTAGTGGTCAACTTTATAAATAAGTTTATATATCCTAAATCAAGTTTACGATTTTATAGTACAAGGAATAGTAGGGGCTAAACCCTGGTGTGGCCATTCTGTGCAGTGGTCCTCCAGGCTTTCAAGCTAAGAGTAGATGTTCAAGGGAAAATGTTTACTTGCTTTACTGCTGGAACAGTGTTTTGTGGAGCACACAGGGAGGAATATCTGGTAGAGCTGACCACCAAAGCTGCCGTGTCTCCTAACTTCCATTCCCTGCTTGTACGACCGGATCATCTTTTCTCTTCCCTCTAATGTTCTTTTTTGTCTAGCACTGTGGCAAAACCAGCTGGGTTGATACGTGGAGTGGACCTGTGAACCTAGCAAAGAAGGTATCTGTGGCCCGTCCTCTCATCAGTTATATTTCCTCCAGGCTCAGAAGGTGTAGTTAAACCTCTTCACATAATCGTCAAAGTATTTGCCTTTTATTTTTCTCTCTGCTTCTTCACGTCAAGTTCCTCTACCCCATCCAGGATGACAAAGTCCTAATTTTGCATTGTTTTCATGCTTGATAGAGAAAAATTCTCTCGTATTCTGTGTGCGCTCTACTTTTCTGTAAGAAACTCGATTTGGGCAGTTTCCATGCAAACAGTGCTGTGCCTCTCTTGGAGGTCACTTTACCTGTTATTGCAGAAACCTCCAGAATCTAACCAGAACACAGTGGAATACAGTGATTTATTTCTTGTAGTTAGGATCGTACATCTATATATTAGTTGATGATGTTATTTGCAGCTCAGCTGTTTCCATGTGGTTGCCTTCTGTTTGTTCTTTAATGGTATACAGGGAAGGAAGATACAACGTCTGTCTTCTCCTTTAAATCTGTATTCCGCTGCTGTCTCATCTGTTTAATACATTTCCTTTACAAATCTAGACTTATGTTTTAGCTTAATGCCAGCAAGAGCTCTGGAAAGATTTATTCTTCTGGACCCTAATGTAAAATGAGTAATGCTAGAACTGGCTCCCTTGGTAGCAGCAACACATTTTACTACTGATTGTCAGAAACAATAAAAAAGAGAATATGCTGGTAGTTTCTGTGCTATTTGCTTCCTGGGATTTTTGTCCTGAATTAACCTCCACAAATATATTGCACGAGTAACTTTGGAGAAGTTCTCGGCGTGTGCGTAGGAGAGAAACAGGGAAAGGAAATCGAGTTGTTGCTACAGTTTTTAGTAATACACATCAAGATGATGAGACATTCATCCCAAGGCTATATGTGGCCCACTGTGCAGCGAGTGCCAGGCGTCCCACCGTATTCCTCGGAGGAGGGGAGTCATCCGCTGCCAGCACGTCCGCTGCAAATGCGTGGCTCCAATAACTCCCTTTACAAGGCTGCCTTTAATCTGAGACGGTCTGGGGGTGTGCCGCAGGTGAGCCTTGATTCAGCACCCCTGGAAGTCCAATTCTCTTAAAAAAGCTGAGATTTCTCATATTCTCTGGGTCGTAGCACAGCCCAAGGTCCTAGGGATAAAGGTGTTCTTTTAAAGCAATGGTTGGTCACTTGGCTCAGCACCAGTACTCATCAGAATCAGGATTTGTTTTATTAGTTTTGCTGGGAAATGCAAGTACTTTCTGCTCTGGTTATAAAATAGATGAGCATGTCCTTATTTTATGGATACGAACGCTATGAAAACTAATTTGTTAACAACCATCCAAGGTTTGATTGAGTGGATAGAAGAATCTTAAGTGCTGAGTGTACTCTACAGCGTTTTCAGTAGGAAGTTATAGAAAGTTATGAAAGGAAAAATTATAATGGAAAAGTTATATGCGGAAAACTAATGTTTGTATTTCAAATGGAAAGAAAAACAAGCTTGATATTTGGAAGTTGGTATAAAGCCCCACCTTAAAGCATGTCAGGAATGCTTTCAGACTGCCCCACCTACAGCTTGATAAAGTTCCTGAGATTTAAAGAGCTGTGTAGACACTATACTGCTGCCTCCAAACAACGTTTTCAGGCTTAATTCACTTTTTTGTTGCAAACATTTCCTCGAATTGGCTCTTCACATTCAAGACGTGAACCCACCGAATCCCTTTGAACTTTCCAAATGATGCTAAAACATCTGAAGTCCTTCCCTTTCGAGAACACTAAGTTAAATTTGTGGTAAACAGGGCTGGAAACTCTGGCAAAAGAGCTCCTGAAGAATGTTCAAAAATGTGCTGTGAGAGTTACAGCGCTCTTGCACGTCATTTACTCTTAAAACATGTTGTGCCTGGTATTTAGTGCTTTAATAATGTACTACTAAAAGCTCAGCTACTACCTTTCTTTTTCGGAGCGAGGAGGGATGGCTGAGGGGAATTGATTCCAAGAACCAGCACCTTTGGCCTGCTGGGCTATTGGGATAAATCATCCCAGGGACCTGTGTAATTCAGGAGAGACACCGGCAGCGAAAGCCTCCTCCAAAATACCTGCAAAGGCCCCAGGGCTGGACACGAAGATCACTGAAGTCAATGGAAGCCTTTCCATTAACTTGATCAGGCTGCAAATCCTGAAAGTGGAAATGGGTTTTATTTGTTTTAGCTGCAGAGCTTTCAGGTTTCTTTGCTTTCCCCGGCGCTGTACGTGTGTCTGACCTTGCAGGTCATGTCCATTAGCTCTTGCAGCTTGCTTCATGCCACGGTGTAGGGTAACAGGCCAGGCTGACCGAACCAACAGCACTGGAGGAACCACTCAACTCAAGTGGAAACACCTTCTTTCCAAGCAAAAACTGGAAAGGTTTAGTGCCACAAGGGCAGATGCGAATCCTACTGCGTTACAGCTACGCCGCAGCATGGTCATGTGAGTGCAGATGCCCAAGGCAGTCGACGAATACAAAGGATTTACAAAATGCTACCAGCAAATCCAAAGTTAATCTTGGGTTTTGGGAAGCTTAAAGAATACGTCACCTCAGAACAGAAAGCGCCCTTTTTATTAGGAAATGTTTAAACTCTTTCTTTAGAGGTTTGAATACATTTGGAAACTTTTGAAGTTGTAGGTGGTGGAAAAATCAAAAACTGGCTATGAAAACTGTTAATTTCAATAATCTGAAGAATCTTCCTTCTGTTCTCCCTTTTGTTTAATAATTAAAAGAATCAAAAGTTGTAACATTTTCCTCAGCTATAAAGCAAATGATCCAATAAAAATTACAGAGGCAAATGTCCCAAATCTTTTGAGGAGGAGCCTTAGCAAGGAGGAGCCCCGCAGGGTCTAGCACACCCCATCTTGTTGTTATCCAAATACTTTACTTACCTGTGACTGGCACGACAAGAGTCAACTGAAGTCGATGTGAGAAGAGGCTCTAGGGAAGGGGCTCTTTGCTTTTCTCGATGGAGCTAGGATGAGGGAGGCATCACTTTTCTCCTTGGCCAAAAGAGATTTTCCAGTTTTAAGGTAGGGACCTGTCGTCTTCTGATTGCCGTAGAGTGATGTTTAATTTAATGCCGATTCATGTTGTCCTTAATGACCTAATGAGATGTCTAGTGCAGCTTGTGCCTTTGTTCACCTCCAGGTCTCTGCTTCCATTTGTGTCTTAGCGGGGAATATTGTTCTCCCACAGCAATATCTCCTGGTTTATCCTTTGCCAATCCCTGTCTTACGCGGTGGCATTTTGTGATAGATGCATTAAGCTACACAAATGAGTCTTTTAGAGCAGTTTCTTTGGCTGATGTTTTACAACAGTGCAAGTGGTTAAAGTTTGGGCAGCAGAACAGACCCGACTGTGTTATAATTTTAGCAGGTTTTGGACAAAACTGTCCCATAAAAGTTTTCCTCTTGGCCCTGTGTTTGTGAAGTTGCTCTTCAACACCCTCACTGTGCTGCAAAGGACGTGATAAGGATTTTACACTTGGTTTATGTGTGTTGGACTAAACTTCCAGAGGTTTAAAATCTAATATTCCACCTGTCCTTCCTATTGCTCACTTGAGAAGGACGAAAGGCAATTAAAATCACCAGCGGTGTCAGGAACATGACAAGAGCTGACATTTGTAGGTTGTTGAGCATTCCTTGCGACGGACGGTTCTGCAGTAATTGTCACATCTCATCTTTGTCTCCTGCAATGAAGCTTGCTTTTTGAAGATGCTGTTGGGCTTTCCAAATTGCAGTGCTTTAAAAACAACTACCTTTTTTTTTTTTTTTTCATTTTCATCTGGACAGAGGTGCACCGCAGTGCTCACTGTAGTGTCATCAAAATAGGCAGCCACCAGCGCGACGCTGTGTGTTCCAGCCCAGAGTCGCTGTCAACAGGGATCATGTGTTTACATAGTTATAGCCCAAAAAGAAAATCACACATTTTCAGTTTGCTGTGATTGGAAAGCAAACTTTGCATTGTGATTCATCCAAGGCAACCACCACTGTGTTGAGAAGTTGGCTGTAATGAGACGCGCAGGATAAAACATAAATTTTTTTTCCTACTATTTAGCCATTTTACTCTGGTAGAATCCACATGTTTGTCACATCTGGGCATGGCTGGATAAGCGATTATAAAATGTGGGATGGCTTTTGCCTCAGAGTTTATGACCAAAATAAATAGTCTGTACCACAAAGAGCTTTGGGTTGAAGCATACGTCTTAAAACTGCCCAGGGAACAGTGATGTGGAGATACCTGGGCAAGCTGGATACCAAAATCAACCCATTCGTAGATGGGAGTTTGTGGCGTGGAGTAAATATTAAGTGTGATATGAATGAAATCCCTTAGGCTTTTTTCCCTGGCTCATGTTCCTTCCTGGCCTACCACTTCAAACCTTATTTTTGGAGAACTGTAGTGAGGACTTGTTATAGAGTTTGCAGCTGTGAGTGTCAGCTCTAAAAAGGAGAAACAAACACTGGGTTTGAACACCTGTGAGTTTGGGATTTGGCTCTAAGCTCCGCGCTGCTTCCTCGTCTCTTGTTGGTGTATATATAACCATGCTTACAATCTGTAAGAGATATGTTTAAAATATAATTTAGGTGAAGTGTGACTCTCCACTTGGTAAATAACAGAATGAAATAGAGAGCAGGGAAAGGAAGGCTGAGATTTTTCAGAAGCACAAAGGGGATGTTGGGGCTGGATGTCCAAGTCCAATTTGTTTAAAGCTTTGGTTTATTTATTTGAAAACCTGAGCTGCAAACTTTTTGAAAAATGACTTCCTAAATTGGAATAATTCTGTGCTCAAAATCAGCTGAAGAATGAATGGAGCTTGTAACAGCAAATGATGCCTCTGGGAAACCTCATATTGCTCTTAGCAAAAGAGATTTATAGAGAGATCAATGAGTGGAGATAGATTCACTGAACTTAGTCTTTGGGAACCGAGACTGATTTATAAGTTTTGGTTTTGCAGTTTGTACTACCATCAGTACCCAAAGATTGATTTATGGTTTCCTATAGTAAATTCATCATCATTTGGACAAGATTTTGTTTTTCTTTTTTGAAGAGGGTTAGATCTCGCTGAAAAATCAAGCAACCTTTTTGACTCAGGATTTTTTTTTTCCCCCTTAAATAATCGAAACAGATAAGGAAACCCCACTTACACGTGTTTGCAGGCCAGCAGGGTCGACTTGTAGCAAATTACATCTTCTTGCAGAGGAGTGTTTCTGCTTGAGCGGCTGCACCAAAGGTCCCAGATGATCTTCACTGGAGAGGGAGACCGCGTACGAGTCTCCAGGTCCCAGCTTGACACCCTCAGTCCTGTCCCACTTACCCGTATTTATCAGCGAAGATGGAAGTTCAGCCTGTGCAGTAGGAGGAAAAAGCTCAGTTCTCTGAAGTCTGATATTTCATACTGCTCTTCAGCAGCTTTGATAATCATCTTTATCACTTATCCGAATGCTTGCGAAGAAGTTTCCAAATTTATTAATAGGTTTAGACTAGAAGGTGCTGAATGACTGACTTAAATGCTAAGAAGAGTAGTTGTGAGAGCTTTTCTGTATGCATCCCTGTGACATACCTTGACACATGTAGGAGCTCTCGAAATTTTGTTCTAAAGAGCAGGAAGTTAAAGACCTAGAATCGACTTGAGATCAAACTTTGGAAATCTAAATCCATGTTGGTCACAGTACAGACAGAGTTTATATGTTTGGCTTTTGGAGCTAAGGTCTAGCTTAGGGACTTTGAAACCTGTGGCAGTTGGGAAGGGATGCAACGCTATAGACAAGCCTTGAAGGTGTTTTATTTTGTCTAGTGAGGAAAGTTACGTAAAAACCAGGGCATAAATTTTTACTCTTTTATTGGCTTAATATAAGTAGAAATATCTAGGGGAGTTACTACTGATACAATATTGTATGTAGGGAATGCGGGCTGATGATGAAAAACCTTGCTTTGCCATCCTCATGCCAAGAACCTTGCCGCTCTCCAAGCAGTACCCATGAAATCTCTTTGCTGCACCTGGCCTGGAGTTTCTCAGTGGCGCAACGTTATCCCAAGGTAGGCAAATAGAAATCTGAATTCTCAAGCTTTTGTTCACCTTTGTCACAGATATTCGATGGATCTGTCCACATTGCCATGTCTGAGCTTATTCCAGCACACAAAGCCAAATATCTGCCTAAAGGACCGTTAGGAGCCCTAAGGAACGGATTGTGCTCTCTGAATTCCTGCTGTAAGGCACTGTTCAAATGGGCACAACCATTATCCTCCTCCCGGCATTATTTTGATGTCTCAGAAATTCCAGATGACGTGCGTGAAAAGCAACTTGTGAAAGCTGCTTCTCATAGTCATCTGTTGGTACAGACACCTTTCCGAACAGCATTTCTCACTAGAGCTTGAAACCCCAGCATAAGTTTTTGTGGACGGTGCTGTATAGCAAGAAACACTCTCACCAATTAAACTGGAGGTGAGATGTGAACCAGCAGCACGAAGATGAAGTAGCTCTCTGAACTTGCCAAGGACAAAGCTACATGCAGGACCTTATTCCTTGTTTAATGCCCGGCTTGCTGGGCTGCTTCTCAGGTCAAACCAACAACAGCGTGGTAAACTTCAGCCCGTGTAACTTGCTGCATGCTGCCTGACATGCTTACTGTACAATAATTGATAGCGTCTGTTACGTAAAACCATCACTTTTTATTTTGTTAGCTCATTAATGGGCCTGCTTCATCTTTTGCCTTTGCTGTACAAAGCAGCATTATATTTAATTAGCATTGGCTGACCTTTTTTATTTAGCTGGTAAAAAGGTTATTTAAGTCCTTAAAAAGAATTACTATGTCTGTAGTTGACCTGATAATTGGTTTATTGTTGCTGGGAGTAATTGTGCTGGCTGATATTCAGGCTCATGAAGTCTGTGTGCACGTGGACCTACAGGACATACAGGTATGTAGGGTGCATAGAGAAGACGGAACGTATAAACTAGTATCATTCTCCAGCAAGGGTCAAGGCACTAAGTGAGGAAATCATAAAAGCAGTGACAAACTACTTAATGGCTGGTAGGTGCTCATGAGAGAGATTAGCTCAGTCAAAGGCACGTCCTTTGCAACTTTCTCAGCAAACATTCAAGTTTTTCCTCTAAACACAATTAAGGATGGAGTATAGCGAATACGTTGGGTTCCTCCTGATGATGGCTGGCCAGGTAATTGCAGCGATTAATGGGGAAAATACCAGCAAGCCTGACTTAAAAAATTGATGTCACTTTGGGTACAATTATTTCCCGTAGAGGTAAAACCAACAGTCTTTGCAGAAGCTAACAGAGATAGGCAACTGCGTTTTCTGTACCTGTGTCAGTTTAATCATGTGTACCCGTTCCTATATGTCAAGTTTGTTCTTTTATTATCTTCAGTTTGGATCTCCTAAAAACAAATACTGATGTTTGCTGCACTTGGAATTGCCTGCTGTCCCCAAAGCCTGGCAGAGCCTGCTCTGGAAAATGAGAATAACAGCCATTCATTAAAACTCAATTCAGAGACAAGTTCATACGCTGAGCTTGGGTTTTGCAAGTTTCCTTGTTGCAAGCCATGGGAAAACACATGCTTAAAAGGCTTCTTGAGTCAAGGTCTAAACCACAGATCTCTTCAATTTCTTATGTGGTCTCTTTTGCATCAGGCTGCAGACAGCGGAGGCTTCTTACTGCTTTGTCCTGTTCAAAAAAACTTTCTGACTTCTTTGGCGGTACTTACAGGCACGGTCCATCAGCACATGTTCTGTAGAAATTCTGCGGGTTGTCGATATGTTATCTTGCTGGATCCGCACATACCTGATAAACTTACCAGAAACTTGAATTATAATTATGTAAAACCTCCAATTATAATTACCTGAAACATACCTTTTGAATTACTGTAATAAAGACTGAGTATCATCACTCTGCCCTTTAGGGTTAAGTGTGCTCAGACTATCAATCTGTTTTACTGATCACAGACTCTAACTCGATCAAGCGTCTGTATTTGCCGTAGCATAAATCTGCCAGCAGTTATGTTCAGGTCTCCACCTACAAGGGGAGTTAATAGCCTTTTATGTTAGACATCCTCAAGGATACGGCAATAATGGGGTTCGAGACAGCCGTTGAGGATCTGTGGAATAAAATGGATGCGAACTGGCTGGCTGGATGTTGATAAATTTCTTTTCCTTATTTTACTCACTGTCGATAGATCGGTGTGCAAAAGGTACACAACCTCCTCAACTTTCTGGAATTAAAACCAGCTCCCCCAGCCCGGCCCCTGCGCTTTAATGTTCGTTAACCAACTCCTTCCTTGAGGTTTGTCACAGTTGTGAAAAACAAGGTGGGGGTTTAAATCCCTCACTTTCTTTCTTCCCTTCTCCTCCCCCATCTTCACTGGCCCATTAATTCCCTTGCCATTCCAGAAAGTCGCGATCATAACGCTTTGACAACAAGAATACAAACGTCACCTTACACCTGAGCTGGTCGCGGTTCTGCTACTATGACCAGGTTACTTTTATAAATGTTTTCTTTAGCAATTTGAAGGAGAATTTCTGGCAGTGCAAGCAATCAAGGGAGCTCAACTAATTTGTCTGTAACAAAACCAACAACAACAAATTGCTAAGAGTTTGTTTAAAACCCCAAACCAAACCAAACCTGAACAGAGGAATTAAGGAATTCGGTTGATGGTACCCAGGTACCTGTCCACCATCTACCGACAGTGTTTCTAACGATTACTGACGTTACACTGGCGTGCGGTGGGGTGGTTTCCAACATCTTCTTGGGTTTGGTATGGGCTGCTGGCAGAGCATGGTCTCAGTGCGGGAAGCATGGGTGGATGTACAGGCTGTTTCGTATCGGATATTTTATGGGGATATCTTCCAGACAGAGTTTCCCAGTAAAATTGCGTTATAGGTGCAGCTGATACAAACGTGTCTCATGCTAATTATGGTTGTTTGAATGGCAGAAGCAGAAACGTTGTATGTGTGTTACAGGGTGGGATGGGATATTTAACAAGGCTACTCATGAGAAAGCAAGTTGCTTTTCAAAGTTTTAAGTCAAAAGTCCAAATACTAGGCTGACTGGAGTGGAGGCAAGCCAGGAAGATTACCATTGCTGTTAACAGATGCTTTCTTTGAATGATCCAGGCATCTGTGAATGTTGAGTGTGCTGCTAATCTGCGGCACTCGCTTTTATTTTTATTTTAGCTGTTTATGGAGAAACAAGATCTATACAGTGTAGATATAGGAGCTGAAGGTAACAAAAATCCAGAGGCAGAACTCCTGCTGTTTGCCAAGGCACGTGCATATTTGACATCCTTGTTGTCTGAAGGTTTAATCTCGAGACAGAAACTTGGTCCAATCAATTCTTAAAATCTCTGCGAGGCAAAAAATGTTGCAATGGAAAATACATTTTCCTGTCCGTAGTGTTTGGTTCAGCATAATTAACATGAATAATGCAAGACAATTTTCTGATAGTTATTATATTAGAGAGCTTAGCTGACTCATAACTGCCCCCATGACACATCCAGAATGCAAATTACTTGGATAGAAATAGCACAGAGCTGGTTTGATTAAAATGTGATACGTAATTTGAATTAAAAATATTCAAGGTCTTATAAAATGACCTTAATGTCAGTTCCTCCTCTCCCCCCAAGCCACCGAGGAAATTTGCATTATCATTTTGAGACAGCTTTTTTATCCTCCCTCTGTGAATTGACAGGACCTGCCATTCATGGAAAACCAGCGTGTCTCATTTCATTCCTTTGCTGAGCAAAACTACACTAGAATAATGATGTAGCATTTTGTCATCGTGCTCTTTGAGAGCCTGGCTTCTTTACTGTAATGACAAAGACAACGCATCTCGGGCAGGAATCTCACAAGCAACCATAAGACTGCAACCCTCATGAAGAACCAAACCTATCTCCATGTCTTTCTCCCTGCAGCCCCCCAAATCCGGCTGTGCCGAGGCACTCCCACGTTCCCGCAAATGGCTGTGACGAGACACAGAACGAAACGTTTGTTGAACGTGTGTCAAAGATTTTGTGTGCTCTCGACTTTGGCTGAAGAGTCTGTAAACTTTGGGCACTTGGGTCTATTGGGAATCTCTCCAAAACCCCTCTCCTAGGGGTGTTTTGCTGATGCAGCCATCAAACATTTCGTGTAATAGATGGTGAGCGTGGGAAAGAGTAGCGCGCTGGATGAAAAAGGCAGTTGATAATTAGAGAGGAGCAGTTATTACACAGACTTGCCCCCAAAAATGTGATTTCAAAGTCAGCTTTCGCTTGGCATCGCTCTTAAAAAATAAAATGAAACGGTGTAACGAGATTCTGTGTTACCCACTGTAGCACATTTGATCTGGAAGTCAGACACATTTACAGGTAAAAGGATTATTTTGCCCGTTAACTGGCAGCCCTGCAAATTCCCCTTACGGCTCCGAGGGAAGCAGCTGGTTCTGTGCGGGTTCCTGTGAGTAGAGTTTACACAGGGTACAACCTGCATGTGGCTGTCACCTGGGGCTGTTCAGCGCTTCTGTGGCATAAGTAACAATTTGTATGGATTTAGGGCATAAAGCTGTCTAATCCTTAATGCCCTTTCTCTTTTCAGCCAAGCTGGATCCAGGTTCACTCAGATTTCAAAACCATTTTGAAGGCCTTGCGGTCCAACCTTAGTGGACCTCCGAGCTCATCTCTTTAGGGGTTATTTATTTGAAAACACATCAGATGCGATAACTTACTCCTTAAATCTGGTTTATGCAGCCAGAGCCCATGCCAAATTCCTAGCATGGTTTAGCTGCTGCTCCCACACTCTCTTCCTCTGCCGTCTGAGATTGTTTTGATGCAGTACGGGGAACAGATATGTGATAAAAGCTCTTTTACCAAGACTTTCCATTTTATGGCCCAGAGACTTATTTTTTTGTCTTCCTACCCCCTGCCATTTGTTCATTACACACACTTTTCTTTTGACCCTTTTTTTCGTTTCTCCATTTTTTGATGCCTGGAGAAGTGTGTGATAAGGACTTATCAGTTATCACTAATCCACATTTATCTGCGGGGATGCTGCCTCACTCGTCTATTAATCTGTGCGCCGGAGTCTGCCTATTATTCCAGCTACCACTGTTGGGTATTACTCATCTCTTGTATGGTTTTCTGAGAAAATTAGCTGAAAATTAACATCAATATTTCTTATAATGTTTTTCAGGCTAAGCATTAAAATGGGGAAAACTTATGACGCTGAGCTGAATTTAAAAAATAAAGGGAGGAGGGGGAGGCCTGGCTTTGAAATAGGTGATGCAACACGACCATTGCTGAATAAAGAGGCCGTTCCCCCCAAGGTCGTTCAAGGAGCTGTCAGCACGACTGGGAATTGGGTGGCCCTTGTGCCCTGGAACTGCTTCCCCTTGGGATGGTGCCGCGTGCTGAGCCCTGCCGCCTTCGGTGCAGCTACCGTCCGAGAGCTGCTAACTCAAGTGAAGTCCTTGTGGTTGTCACTGCCACCGTGCTGCTTGCAGTGAACTCCTTGTTTAGTTTTCTCGTGGTTATAATATGTAACTGCATCCGAATTTCATTATGTGTTGGAATTAATGTCTTCATTTACGTGCCACTGCTGTCGTTCTTTGTGCCTCCGGCACATAGATTTGTTTTCAGTACCAGCAGACACAGTAATTGAGCTGTTCCCTGACTTTACTACCACTGTTTGTAAAGGTCTTGAGTCTCTCTCCTAGGGGATGAACAACTTCTAAAGACCCTGCTTTTTCCTCCTGTAAGCTAATAAAGCTCACTCACTACAATATTCAGTATTGGAAATTACAATCGGTAGCGCCGAGGGAGTAGATGACCAATTTGAGTGAAGGTGGTATGATCCCGTTTTATACTGCCCTGCTCAGCAGTGGGAAGCGTGGCCCTCACTCATGTCAAACTGTTGAATAATTTGTCAATCTCGTTGCCATTTTATTAATTAAATTGTTTGAAGACATCCGAGGAAGTAGGAAAGACAGTTTGTTTCTGGCTTTAACTTGGGTTACTTTAATTAAGAGTTCGTGTCCATATTCCAGCTTCTGCTTTCTCTATGACTGAAACCACTGGACTTGCCTCAGTTTCACGTGTTGTATTTGGCTGCAGACCCTGAAGACATGAGGCAGCAGATGCTAGCCGAACTCCTGATTTTGCATGATTTTTAAATACTAGTACACTTTTGCCAAGTCAAGGTTCCCCAAAGCAGTCTTCAGGCCACAGAAGGGACTTCCCAGCTGTTTCAAATCATCACGCACATAATTATTTGCTCTACCCATGTTCTTTATTTGTTTTCTTGTGTGTCAGTTGATTCGCAATTGCAGTTATTCACATAGGTGGAAGAAAATCTGTTTGGGGGGTCTCACCCTCTCAACAGCAGCGATGCTCCGTTATCCCCATAGCAGCCTATACTTTTTGGTGAGTATCCTGCTGATTTTATAGAACACGGTGTGATTTTTACCTAAATGTGTTCCAGTGTTTAATACGGGTTTTGGGTTTACAGGTGATTCAATGCACCAGAATAAATTCTTTCCCTATGGCTCGCTTCAGCCACAAGCAATGCCAGCTAAACTTGTCATGACATTTACTAAGGGCTGCGATGATCTTCCCACTGATCGTGCTGCCTCTTACTCATGTCTAAAGCGATGGGTGTTAAGGTTCTGGCTCCTCGGTGTTGTACAGCTGCACGCGGTGTTGTACGGCTACGGGGTCCATCCTTGCCAGAGCTCCTCCTGACTGGAGGATGTGCCAAACGCTCTGCAAGCTCCGATGAAATCTTTTGGCTTGTATAATGAAACCAAAATGCTAGTGACGCTGTTTGGTTTCCCAGTTACCGATTAATTGGATGGAGTCTAAACCGTCGACTGTTTATGTATGCAAGAGTTGCATCTTGAGTTAAATCTACTAAACAAATCACACTAAACAGATAGTGAAAGCCAGAATTGCATGTGTCATAAAATTGTACTTTTTTTCCCATGGTTTTGTCTGAGGAGATATTTTTTCCTATAATGAATATTCATTAAAAAATTTTAGCTCCAGGATTCATAGTGGGTGATGTACCGTAATTGTAAAGATTTCTCATGTAACATTAACAAATACAAAGGTGTAATTGGGGACATGAGGAAGCATTAGCGGAGCAGCATGCTGACCTGGGGCTGGTACGCATTGTATCAGCCAACCGGTCCTGAAATTGAGAATGCTCGTTATGCAGCCTGACCTGTTCTGGAGCAATTCTGCTGAGAGTTGCTTTGACTGAATTTTTAGTGCTGCTGAAAGGTGTCTGATTGATGGCTGTGAAGAATAATAATAATATACTTAACACTTTTCACTCACAGAACTCGGGGCACTTTTAGGCTTGTCTGTTTTACAGATGGGAGAATTATGACTGATTTTCTGCAAAGTCATGAAAACACGGTTCATGGCTCCTTTGTCGCCTGTGGGTAGCTGACTCACGTGCCTCTTCCGAGAGCGAGCTGGTTGCTGCTCTAGGATGCTAATCCCCCGCTGTGCTTAATTGTTCTGCTCTGGTTTCGATGCAGCCCAGAACGTGGGAAGAGATCCCCTCTGTCCGGATCAGCAGCGATTCGAGCGCCCCACAGCCTGCCCCACGAGCCTTTTTCAAGTTGAAGTCTGAGAGAACATAGTTCGAGAAATTAAACTCCCAGGCCAATTCAGACCTTGGTTCGTTGTCACAGGGCATCTATCGAGAGAAAGTGTTGAAACTGCCCGCCTCTCGCAGGGCAGCGAGCAGACTGGGTGCAAACGCCATTTTTTCATCGTGCAAGGCTGTTTCCTTAGAGATGCATATTTTAATTGCTATCATGCCTCATGTGGGGCTTCTCTACACGTCTCTGCTGTGCTAGGACAGATCCGTATGGCGGAGGAGAGCCTGCGTTCCACTTGCCATGCAGAGACTGACCTTCCTTTCGCCTGAGCTTGCACACCCGGAGGGCACAGGATGGTGCCATGCAGAGCGATTTTTCTTGGGCTCGAAAGCAATGTAGCATCACAGGTTATTAGCTGCTGCGAAACGCTGGGCTGACATAGCTGTGCGATTTGTTTCTGGATCTAAACTGAGTGAGACAATAGTAATCTGTCTCTTTGCTCATATATCCTGCTACATCTTCAAAGGTGTTTGATTTTCTTTCTTAATTTTATTGGATTCTTTTTTTTTTCCGAGCCAGCAAAATTGTTTTAGGAATTGTCATCCACTCACAAAAAGGCAGATAAGTTCAAATTAAAATAAATAACTCTGCAGGAAGCAGTGTTATAGCTTGAAATACAAGAGTTTTTTTTTCTCTTCAGTGCTTTTCAATACCTGGAAAATAGCCGTACGCTTCTTTGTGTCCTCTGCAGCAGACTGGGAACGTCTCTCTGCCCCTTTGGGGTTTTGCAGATGAATGCCACAGGGGTGCGAGGCACTTAGAATCATAGAATCATAGAAAGTTTTGGGTTGGAAGGGACCTGTAGAGGCCATCCAGTGCAACCCCCCTGCAGGGAGCAGGGACATCTTGAACCAGATCAGGGTGCTCACAGCCCCGTCCAACCTGACCTGGGATGTTGCCAGGGATGGGGCCTCCACCACCTCTCTGGGCAACCCCTGCCAGGGCTTCACCACTCTCAGGGGAAAACATTTCTTCCTTCTATCCAGCCTAAATCTGCCCTCCTTTAGTTTAAACCCATCACCCCTTGTCCTGTCCCCACAGGCCTTGCTAAAAAGCCCGTCCCCACCTTTCCTAGAGGCCCCCTTGAAGCACTGCAAGGCCGCACTAAGGTCTCCCCGGGGCCTTCTCTTCTCCAGGCTGAACAGCCCCAACTCTCCCAGCCTGGCCTCGGAGCAGAGGGGCTCCAGCCCTCTTAAACCGTACATTATCGTTATCAGTATAAACACCTAAAAGAGACCGTTAGCCCAGCAGTGTCCGAGTCCTGGAGAAGCGGCGTGCCTGGTGCTTCTGGAAAAAGATGATGGAAACCCCTATCGTTTCAGTGTCTATGACTAGCATCAGACTTTTTTATATGCTATAGGAAGACTTCTCTTACCTTGGTTCATTCCGTAGATATTGCAGTGATGAATATTTATGGTAGGTTAACTGCCTTCATGAGAAGGATCCCCATGGAAATTGCTACTCTAGGTTCCCTCCGGACTGTTATATTCTTTCCCAAGTGATCCAAAGGGAATTCTTCACATGAAGACGTAATAAAATTGAGTGAGTGAAAATAGGAAAAAAAAAAAGGCACTTATTGAAGCAGAATGGAAAATAAGAGGTCTGGAAAACTGAGCTGCCTCTGCAAGCGATTGAGTCAAATGCCTGCAGATGCAGGCACAATAGATTATGGAAATTAGTCAGAATAAATGGGCCTGGGTGGCCTTAGCAGCACTGTTGTGTCAACGGGTCTCATTGAATATGCTCAGAAGCATGTAACTGTTTGTTTCTCTGCCATATACATTTTTCCACAAGATGAGGAATGAGCTTGAAAATGATACCTGAATTAATTTGTAGTTTCCCCTAGACTCTTGGTGTCCCATGGAAACGGAGCATTAGTAAAGCAGATCACATCACACTGCTGTTCTGCTTTAAATGGGTCCTTAATGGTGGGTCTTTTCTGTTTGTAATCTCCGTTTTACTGATGGTTTGCCAGTGGACTATGGTAAAAAGGTTAAAAAAAACAAACCCAACAACCAAATGGCAGAAATCTGTCATTTGTAGAGATGCTATCAAGGGTTGGATGTCCAAAATTTGATTAAGGAAATGCAACCCTAGAATGGATCCAACCCTACACTGTTTTGACCTTCATGATGTTTGCCATCACTTTGTACTCACTTTGTATTCATGTTTCATGGTTATGAACTTCTTTAGAAAAGTTTGAGAATATTTTCAACTGTTTGCTTTGTCAGAAAAGTTACACCTAACATGGGAGAGAAAAAAGACTCTTCAGACTGAAAACAAACTCTTTAAACTCCCTCCTTGGATGCCTATACGTGTGCTGTAGTTCAGTTACTTTTCGGATGTATTCTCCTCTGATGGCCCGGTTCTCTGGCTAAGCACTGCAACTCGTGATATACCACACAGTCCTTTTTGCTGAGCTGCTGTGGTGTAATGCTGTTATATTTTGCCATAGTAAATCAAGAGAGATTTAATTTGGAAATTTAATTTAGACGTGCCTTAGGGAATGTAAGTCCGGAGATACTGCAGTGATGCTTTTGAATGTGTGTGTAGACATAGGTATCTTTCAGCTTGCCAGTCTGATTCCCCCCCAGTGAAAATTTGAATTCCTCTGCCAAAAGTAGACTCTCTTTTTTTGGGAATAGAAACCCAATATCATGCCTCGACGGTCATGCAAATGCATGCGCGCAGTGCAAAGCGGATGAAGAGCCAGGCGCCATCTCTCTTTCACAGGAGCTCTGTCCTTCACTGGAATTTACT
Source organism: Balaeniceps rex (assembly GCA_013401315.1). Classification (NCBI taxonomy): domain Eukaryota; kingdom Metazoa; phylum Chordata; class Aves; order Pelecaniformes; family Balaenicipitidae; genus Balaeniceps; species Balaeniceps rex. The sequence goes on from VYZW01062854.1 coordinate 38,419, forward strand.
TGGCGGGAGGGATATAATACAGGAAGACCATGACTAGGGTATTTCTTTAGCTGTCATCCAAGCCATCATAGTTTAGCTGCTGGCAAAAATGTGTTTTTTGAACTATTTAAGTTTGCTTTTTTTCTGGGAAGAAAAATACTAATAATATATGCGTGCAGGTTCGTTAGCAACAATCAGTACATACAGAGCTCTGCTCTTAACCTTAAAGACAAATGCATAACACGATTAAATGGCCGAAAAGTGAAAGGTAGATAAATTCATATTGAAAATATGATGCAGGTCTTAGTAGCCAGTGTATTTAACCCTTACCCAAAGAAGAGTGGGCTGCTTAAACCAAGACCAATTCCCTTCTAATGAACATGTGCCAGCTGAAGTACAAATGATTGCACTCAGTAATACGTGTATTTTGGGGTCACTCAGATGTGTGCTTTATCTGCATGACTTCAGTGTCTCGTATTCCTGTGGCTTGTGAAAAGTAACGTTATATCTGAGGGTTGCATCCAAACGTTGGGCTGGGGCTGGCCTTCCTTTACCACACTGCTGCATAATTTAGGTTGTGGATGGAGGGGATGGTTCTTACGTAGGTGGTGTGTGTGTGTGCGCAGCCGTGTCAATGGCATTGCAAACTGGCTGTGCTTTTTGTTCAGATCTGGTTTATTTGGAATGTTTAAAATTACAGCTAGAACTTAATGATCAATAGATCTGCTCTGCTCTGGTGAGGCCTCGCCTGAAGCCCTGGCTTCTGTTTTAAGGACTTAGAGCCCATCACCTTGGAAAATCCAGGAGTTCAGCAGGGGTAGAAATCAACTCAAAAAAGTTGAATTGCTCTTAGTGGATTGAAAAAACCAAAGGTCCAGCTCTCAGTGGAGTAAATCAGCCTGCCCATGGGCTTCAGTGAAGCACTGGAGACTTGCATGGATTCTGGCCTTGTCCCCACAATATTTGAGCTTCGTTTAAAGAGGCCCCAATACTTGGGCTGCTGGCTCAGACCCCAATCAGCTAAGCCATTTGAGTTTTGTCAGAGCAAGCTGCAGAAAAAAGGAAGTCTCTTGCTGTGGACACGGTATGAGATCAACCTGCAGATCTGCATGCTCCTTTGGAATCGTGCTATATTTTTTTGGTCTTATTCGGTCTTTTTCGCTAGTTGATTTGCTTGGCTAATAGTAAAGTAACTGCTCAAGTAGGAAGAACGAGGTAGCTCTATGGTTCCTTTGAAAGCTCTAGAGCAGGGGAGTAGCAAATCTGCCTAACGAGCATGCATTAACACTTAACTCTCCTGTTAGTAACTTCAGCTGATGTCAGGCATGCAGCTGTGGATATCAGGGCCGGGACAGAAATCAGCCTTTTTAAAAAGCAGCGAACTTCTCTGCTGCAACTGGTTGAAATCACTGCTAACTTCTGCTGGGGGGAATAAAACCCACCATACTTTCAAGGCTTGAAGTCTCCTTCTCAAAGGACACCTAGTAATTTGGGTTTCTGAAGAGTTCCTGCACTGTTCCACAGGCGATTGGAAAATATGGACTGATGGCAACTTCAGAAACATTCACCCAACTTTCAAAGACAGTTTGCCTCCTGCAGCACTGTGTTGTTTAAGATTTTACACGAGGTAACTAGAAGAAATAAGTTCGGAGTGACTTTAAGCAGTTTGGGGGCTGCGGGGTGGGGAAAGCATCTTGGGGGAAAAATGTTGCATGTGGATGAAATGATTTAGATTGATTCTGTTTGTTTAACGCCCGCAGAAACTTTATATAAATCTTGGTTATATCGATCTTGATTATGTTCCTGGTTCTGCCAGTGGGCTAGAGTGATTTCTGGTTAAAAAAAAAAAAAGCTGGGGGGGAGGTAATATGTAAAATCATTGTAATGAGACTGTCCTGATTTGTGTAGTATCTTGAAATGTATTAGTATAAAAAAACAGGTGTGTTTTTTTGTAATGGTGCTGCCATTTGCATGACAAGTAACAGACAGGCATCCATAAAATGTTTGAGCTATAGCTTAATCTTCAGCCAAGCTTTGGAGGAGCTGAAGTAATGTTTCCTTCTATTTTCCTCTGTCCGGTCTTACGTTTGCTGGTGAGACTAGCTTGAAGTGCAGATGTCGGAGCTGAACTTGACCTATATTCAGGAGTCATCCACATGGGAACTTACTCTGATTTTTAGTTACCCTGAATTTTAACTGAGTTTTAAACTGGTTAGGGCAAGGAATAAGTCTAGAAATGCAGATGTACTCAGAAGTTACAATCCCCTACAAGGCACTAATGGTGAACAAATGAGTTGTGGAGGAACGAACAGGTACATTTTTCTGTTGGTTTGAATAAAATGATGAAACTCCCGTGATTAGTAGTGGGTTCCACAAAATGCTGTGGAGTAGGCATAGGAAATTGGTGATTGGTTTGAAAACACCATCCAAGAGGCTTTTTCCCAAATGGTTTCTAAATTTTGTTCTTTAAGTGGCAATCTAAACTCTGAATTTCTCAATCTTTCAAACATCTGTAGAGCTACAATCATTTGATAATCATAGTAAAAAAAACCCATTGTTTGACCTGGGGGTTAATATGCAAAGTCTGACTTTGCTGTGGTAATTTGTCCTCAGGTTTCCTAATTTGAAGCACAAAGTAAAATGTTTTGATTTGACATTAAGGAGGTGACGAGCTCGTCAAGTGAGATTTGACTGATGTTTCCTCTTGTTCCTCCAATGGAAGTTAAATTATTTATTGTTCAGTTAAAGTGTAGGCTAAAAACAAAATCCCTACAAGAATTATTAATTTCTTTTCTTGTTGTGTTGGACAAGGCTTTATGAAGGGCTGTGGAGCTGCAGCGCACAGTCTCGCTGGTATCAAACAGTAGCGAGTGGAGGTTTACTCTGTGCATGAAACTTTTTTGGCTTTGTATTCGGTGTGAAAGTACAAGTATTTTCAATAGGGATATGACTAATTTTTACTTTTTGGAATGGAACTAATTGTCCTGGTATTGGCACGGATGTATAAATGGTGTTACCACAAAACCCAGACCAAGATAACAAGCCTTGCTGAGGAACAAGTTGTTTTACTGCAGAGGTGGATGTTGTCAGCACAGCTCGTTCCCCACCCTGTGTGGGAACAGAGCCAGGTCGGCATGTCACACTTCTGCTGAGGGAAGCCATAAGTATACAAGGTGCTTGCTATCATGGAAAAAAAATAAAAAATCTTCTAGTATATCTTTGCTCGGAGGAACGGTGAGGGTTAGGCTTCTCTAGGAGTGCGCTGCGTCTATACTTGTAAGTGTTGCTATCGCGGCATGATGACATATGTCACTGTAGCTGGTGAAAGATAGAGGAACCCAGCAATATTTTTTTTTTTTTATTTCACCTCTACCCACAAGAAGCAGTTGAGAAGAAGCTGAGCATTGTTGAAGACCTCAGTTTTAATTCCTTTTTGGGTAATGAAGCTTTTCAGTTCTTGAAGTACAGCATTTTTTTTTTTGGAATGAATCCTTTTTCTTTTCAGTTTCATGCTCTTTGGGTATTGGGACTAAACAACTCATTTTTTACAAATGGCTTAAGAGATCTGTACATCAGAATATGGTCAGGATGAAACCTTCTACCTCAGAGAACCTGTAACCCAAAAAAGAAACCTAAAATCTGGGGTTTTTCTCCTGCCAGCCTTGAAGTCTTTGATGGTACCTGCACATCCTTCTTGACAAGGAACATGGAGTGAACAGCCAGCCCATGCTCTGTTTTTTCCCCATTTGACTAAACTGCCACTTTTTCAGTTTAGGTAAGAGCTGAAGCAATGAAGAATAAATCTAGTGGCACGTCTGTGTCTGCTCTAGAGGCAGGATTTTTTCTTTCTTGCCTTTATTCTGTTGTTCTAAAAAATCAGATGTTTGCTTTTTAGAAAAACTGCGCCTTTTTTCCTGGACGTGTTATTAGTTAGTAGGCTTAGTTTCCTTCCTCAGCCCCTGTAGCGAGCTGTTTCTCTCAGGAAAGTACATCTCTCTGCCTGTATTTTTCTCTTAAAGGCCTTATTTCAGTTTGAGAAGTTGAACCTGAGAATCGTTATGAATTGCAGTCAGTGCTGAGCTACCTCCACCTTCGCTGGAGGGAACGTGAGATGATGTGGGCATCTCTGTTGCTCCTAGTGAGGATCAGGATCCTTTTGCATCTCACCCGGACTGGATTATGCACCCATATAGGCCTGCGCAAACCTGGTCCTCGTTCTGTTATGAGCCATGATAATTCCTGAAAATTTTACTGCAAATATAGTCTTAATCTGTGTTTAAATGAAAGAGGTTTAACGATTACTTTTGCTCCTTTCATTTTTAAAGCGAGGAAGCTGCTGAGTGACCAATGCTTCCAAGAAGTTTTACGTGTCATTTCTCATCACGATACTTGAAGAGTATAGTAATTAGTTGGAACAGCTTAATTACCTTGAAAACAGGGCAGCACAGCTATTGTGTGCCTCCACATTTCAGTCAAAGCATGTGCGAGGTTGAGAAATCCTCACGGCAGTGCGAGTTGTCCCTTCCTAGCCAAAATTTAAAACTGGGAATGTTTTTGGTAGTGCTCCTTAAAAATGTGCTGGAAGTCTTAATGTGACAGGATCCGTTACCATCAAACGTAAGTTGTATATATGAAATGACTGACTTTTTGTCCTTGTCACTCAGAGCTCTTGGAAGTAGCTTGATGGGAGGGTACGGATGAGTTGTCTCAGGGTTTGTCAGTTTAGGAATAATATAGACCAACGTGTACATTTAAAATCTGCCTTAGAACCAAATTGCGATTTTTGGAGGGCACAAATTCATACAGAAGAGTTAGCGCTGAGCTCTGCTCTGGATGCAAGCCTGCCATGATGTGGTTATGGCTGTGGAAATATTGTACAAGTAAAACACGGTGCAAATAACTGACACCTCCTCATACATTCCCTGAAATACGAGAGCATTCCAAACGAGTATGTATTTTTAAATTTTTATTCTAAAAAGATACATACATGCATATGCACTTCTGGAAGAGCTTTTTGTACAGTTCTTTGGCTTGCCTGGAGATGGCAATGTGGCTGTATAATTGTTACACCACAGCCTACTCCCAGGAATACATAGAAATTACATTAAATTAATAATAAAAAATAAAGCTCAGTTTGAGCCAGCTCTGCAAAAATATAGGGAATGAATGCGTTGGAAACATACAGATAATGTAGCTGAAACTCAGCTGATTTAACTAAATGAGAAGCTTTGTGAATGGTAAATTAATTTTTTATTGCACCCGGACACCCAACATACTTTTAATGTCGTGTAACATCCATTTTAGTGAATGACTTACAATAAACATAAGCAATGGCCCTTTGCTGCCGCTCATCGGCTGCGTGATGCGGGCCAGCACCGACGGCTGCCGCAGTGATGAAGGCGGTGAGTTACCTGAGCTCTCAAGGTAGTCGTTGCCTTGATGCTCGTGTGCCTGAGTCAGGCAACCGAGGTTTCTTGTTTATCAACTTCAGCCTGGAAGCTTAAATAAGTTTTTCAGAACATTTTGCTTGCTTGTAGGTGAGAGAATTTTTGGAAAAAGGGGAAATTAAAAGGTTTTGTGCTTAATTACAGCACTAACTGTAAGAATAATGCCTGCTCTTGTAGAATATATTTCACTTCAACTTGTTTCTAAGAGTTCTGTTATGAGTATCAGTGTTATCCTCAATTCATGAATATAGAGACTGACGTGTAGGGAGGTGGACTCACCGCCAGGTCAGTCTATGGGCTAGTGGCAAATCTGGGGAGAAAACCCAGGTCTATTGAACCCTGGTTTCTTAGGCTACTCTCTCAGCAAAAGGAACGCAGACAAGATCTCCTACATCTGTATCTGAGTAGACTTAAGTGCAGAAAATCCCCTTGGGTTCTATGGATCATTAAGAATACAAGGGAAATGGTAGACGCTATAATTTGGGAACCTACTTTTATATGAAGCTCGAAGGTTATTAGAAATCTGATTGCAAAATTTTTTCACGGGAGACAATGTCTGCAAACTAAATGCAATGGGTTTGTTCACTAAAATGTTCTGGCTCGAAGTATTTCCTTAAATTTGGGGTCAAGACGTCTGAGTTTGGTAAGCCGTTTTCTTTGCTGTTCCAGGTTGGATATCTCTTCCACTGTGTTATTTCTGTTGCTCAAGAACCCACCCTTCTCTTCTAATACCTTTGCTGACAGGAGGTAAGTACAGTATAAATTGTCACTTTGACATGTTATACTTTGTAGTGTCTTGAATAATGCATTTAACACGCTGTCACGATGTACCTGCACCTTGCCAAACGTTTGAAGTCGTGCCTGCTTGTTTTGTACTTTAAGACGTGGCTATTTGTTTACGAAGCACTTCTTGCTCCAAGAAGTCTTGTTTAGCGCAGTTGCCATCACTGCAGATACTCAGGGGAAGGACAGGGGAGATGTCCTAGCAAATGGGTTGAATGGCCCCATGAAATGAAAGAGGATGGCTTTTGTCTTTTGGGTTTTTCTCCTGTCATTCCCCTGGCATGTTATTTTCTTACCTCGGAAGCTGTTTGGAGAAGAAAGGAAGATTAGCTCTGATCCTCACAAGCTCTGCATTATATTTTTAGTTCTGTCACAGATGCTTTATGTTACCAGGCATGCCACCTCATCACACTTAGTTCCCCAACTCCTCAAAAGGTGGTTTCAATACCTTAAACCATTTCCCTGTCTCCAGGCATGCTTGGCTGTACTCTTTTAGAGCCGTGTCATTTGAAGACCTAACTGTCCCCGGCTGCTTGCATGGAATAGACACAATCTCTGGCAGTATCTCACTGATGTGGTTTCAGATACAATATGAAAGAGGCAGTGTTTATTGCATAGAAATGCTTTAAAAAGACTTGGCATCTTATAAAACTTGGCTCCATAAAGTCAGGTTCAGAAGCACCCTTTACCTTTTCTTTCCCAAATATAAACTGAGCATTTGTGACTCGCATTTGTCCACAGGAAGGCAAAAACCCAAGTTCTTCCAGCATGTGGCTATGCAGGGCTATATGGGAAAAGGAAAACTGATATTCTGTTATCAAGTGTCTCATTTGGACACACTTAGTTAATTTGAAAAGCAAATGAAGGAAGGACCTCAACCATCTGCCTAATGCTGTGCTTCTATTCCTGAGTCTTTTTCTGATGATAATATTCTGGCAGCGCTGTGGCATCCCAGGCTATGCTCCAGACGGAGCAAAGGATACGGAGAGCGTAGGAGCAATTAAGCTGCTGTTGGGCCTGGGCTGTGTGTCGTTGGAGGTGTTAGTAGAATTAAGTGTAGTCAGTCATAGGAGAATAAAAACTGGATAAACTGTTGTTAATCTTTTTACACTTGGATTAATTGCAGCAATTGTAATCTCCCAGTTGACTTCCAAATGCTTAGTTCAGGATGTGAGTCAACTGGTAGCTTGGACAAGTGCTAAACTGCATGGCCAGCGCCTGGAGAACTGGAAATACGGGTTCCTAGAGCTGTAGTCTGACCACTCGTGCCGTGCTCTGCTTGGTGTTCCTTAGCCCAGGCTGCTAAGAAAGCAAGTGCAGGGTAAGAAGGATGATAGGAGGCATGGCTCTCAGTTTAGATTACACGATAGAAGTTAAAAGATGAACATGGGTAAGGAGAAGACACAGAGGGAATGATTACTGTGGGATGCTATTTTTCACAATAGAAGCAGCAGAGGGGCACTAGAAATGAGCAAGCAGTGGGTTTCAAAAATAAAATGGAAGTAATGTTTAAGAAAACAAGTGATTAAATTGTGGGACCCTTGCAGTTGGTGTTGCGGCAACTCAAAATATAGATTAATTCAAAAAGGGGTAAGGGATGTCCTGGAGGACATCTTCACCAGTGCTCTAGATGCCACTTTCAGCTCTGAAAAAATGCAGCTCTCTGATTGTTAGGAGGCTGGGTGACAAATCATCACGTCCTTGTCTCCGATTACACTGTTCTTTAAGCATCCGCTACCAAGAAACTGGGTTAGGCAGACTATTGGATTGCCCTTCAGCTGGACTTGCATTTTTGTGGGGAGAAGTGGCTGATAACTATATTGTTCTTGTCTTCTTGTGGAGTTGATGGCTCTATCTGCATGGAATGGAGGTTTGTTTTGTTTTTTTTTTCACACAGTCTATGAAGTTTGAAAAGCTTTTGAATCCTTGCACGGCATTTGATACAACAGGGCCTTTAAAATGCAGGTCATTATTGTTCTGTGTTGAGCTCTGGGTAGTGAATGTGGATGCATTTCCTCTTCAGAAAGTTCTATTTATGCTGCAATGATGCTGCAGGCCAATTTCTGTATCATTTCTGTGCATTTAACTTTGTTGATGATGGTTTATTTGAAGAGGTCTGTCTTTATATTGTCAGTGACTTGATGATAATCAGAGCTTTAGGATTTGCAGGAGAAAGGAAGTGCTTGACAGGCACTGCTGAAACGGTTTAGCCAATCTTTCATTTTAACAATAGGGAAATAAAATAACCCAAGTGCAGAAATAGATATTTTTGAAGCAGAACGTAATGCTCATCAGCATAGATAAACACATAAAGGATTGATACGTTTGAAAACTATGTCCAAGATTCATGTTCAAAAGCCATGTTAAAAACAACTGCAGAGGGCTCATTCTGCACCTCTTATGTTCCAGAATGGATTAAAAGGGATTTAATAGGAAAAGGAGTATTGCCTGGAGGCGGGAGTCTGGAATGGCTTTTCACTGCTTGCTTCCCTGCTCTGCCAGCTCCGTGCTCTGGCCCTTTGGTTAAGACTGCTGTGAATGAGGATGATTTATTAGTTGCAATAAATTTTGTTTCTAAACTCTGAAATGGTGGGAGCATCAGGGAAGAGGAGCGTCACCTCTGCCAAATCAGCGCTCCCAGGCTCTGGGGTAAGTCATGTTGCATTGAACAAAATCTTGTTTCTCTGCAGTGAGCTACAGCTTCAGGAGAAATTCCTGGTGAGGATCACAAAGGTGAAATGCCCATCTGTACCTCGGTTTTGCTGTCTGATTACAATGAATATGTCATTTGCAGCTGTATCGCTTCATGGACTAATGTGTACATAATGCCTTATCCTCCGGGAGCTCCAGCAAAGACATAAGAAGGGTGTTTAATTTCAACCCGTTCAAGTGCGTTAACAAACCAGAGCGCAAGAGCGTTGATTTCAATGAGATGATTCTTTTTTCCATCCTGACAGCACAGCGAATGTTGCCAACCTTGCTTGGGAAAGAACTGTTACTGCCCAATGCTGCAGTAACACTGCCGGAGACGGCAATTGCTACCCCACCAGGCTTTGTTTCTTCCCAGGGTACAGATACAAGCCTTGTGCTGGGGACTATCATGAAAAGGTGTTGAATTCCCATGAATACCTTCTGGAGTCCCAGCCTGGTCACATATTCTGTGGTGAGGATTTCTAAGGGATTTTCCCTGGTACACACAGCCCTTTCCTTTATTAATGAGAACCTAGCTGCTGTGTGTCCTGGTTTCGGCTGGGACAGAGTTAATTTTCTTCCTGGTAGCTGGCGTAGCACTGTGTTTTAGATTTAGGATGAGAATAATGTTGATAACACGCTGATGGTTTAGTTGTTGCTCAGCAGTGCTGACACTAGGCAAGAACTTTTCAGCTTCCCATGCTCTGCTGGGTGCACAAGGAGCTGGGAGGGGGCACAGCCAGGCCAGCTGACCCCAACTGCCCAAAGGGCTGTTCCATACCATATGACGTCATGCCCAGTATAGAAACTGGGGGGAGTTGGCTGGGGGGCAGCGATCGCTGCTCGGGGACTGGCTGGGCACCGGTCGGTGGGTGGTGAGTGGTTGCATCACTTGTTTTTCCTGGGTTTTGCTCCTCTCCCTCTCTCTCTCACTGTTTTCCTTTTCATTACAATTTGTTGTTGTTGTTATTATTATTATTTTACTTTATTTTATTTCAGTTACTTAACTCTTCTTATCTCCACCCACGAGTTTTCTTACTTTTGCTCTTCAGATTCTCTCCCCCATCCCACTGGGGAGGGTGAGCGAGCGGCTGGGTGGTGCTCGGTTGCCGACTGGGGTTAAACCATGACACTGTGACATCATCCAGACCTTTTTACACCTTCAATGATAGTGTGAGGTCAAACACATTGAGTCACCAAACAACATCTTCCCCTAAATTAGGCTGTCCTTGTCTGCAGCCAGTAGCAAAAACCTTCCTAGGGCTGCTCTGCCAGCTTAAAATATTCATGGCGAAGTCATGACTTAACTATTTGTGACCTTCTGTTAAGCTTCCCAAGATGTCTGCAGTGAACTCGGAAACCTCTCCCTCCGCGGGACAACGGTCCGTGTTTAAGCTACATCTCCTGCATCAAATTCTAAGCGTTGCTGTCTTGGTCCCTGAAGATCTGATGGAAGGCCAAGAGTGCAAGAGAAAACTCAGCATCAAAAACCAAACCTGATTTTTCTGCTCCCAGCTTGCGTTGCAAATGCGTGGCTGAGTTCAGCAGGTGAGGTTGCACAAGTGGGCAGTGTTCGAGAGCGGCTGCTTTTGTAGGATGTTCTACAGGAGTTGAGCTCTTTTAAGTCCACGTTGTAAGAATAACCTAAAATATCTTTGTAGCCAGGCATTTGAAGGGCTGTTCGGTTCCACTGGTGGAAGAAATTCAAGAATTCTGTGGTTGTGCTTCACAGAGGCTCTCCTGAAGATAATTAGTTGGTTGCATAATTGCACAATTGTTACTGTTGGATTCTGAAGTGTTTTCCTTCCTCCTTTTCTCCCTCTGTGGTTAATTAAATACACAAAATTATAGTTTAAAAAATTGTTTTCAAGGCAAATGCTTGTTAGAGATCGGAGGAACTTTGTGGGCTGCTGAATGCTGTTTGTTAATTGCGAGACTCATCCCTGATGAAGACGTGCTTCAACCTCATCTGAGGTCCACAGAAATGAAGCAGATGTTCCAATACTGTTGTGAACCGATATCACTACGACTAGAGTTTACACACTACGTCTTCTAGGAACCAACAAAACAAATTGGTTTTTGTGAACCTCCGTAGGAAACTATAGAAAATACGGGTGCTTTTGCAAATGAGATTACGGATGGCGTTAACATTGACCTACTCAAAAAGCAGTTTGTCCAGCTGTATTTCAAGGATATCGTCATTAAGAGATGCTTTTGGTAATGGTAAAGAGCTGTAGCTGAGTACTTTCTAAGACAGCAATTTTCCCTTGGAAAATACAAATCCGCTGAAATATTTCCCACGGTGATTTGCCAGTTTTTTAAATGGGATGTTTTGATAAGGCCAGAAAACGTAATTGAAACTTTTGTTACATAAATTAATGGGAAAGATCTAAGGTTGATTTCATGCGCCTGGAGTACTTCAGGGTTATTTGTTTTGCTGGTTTCATGGAGAATATATTTGTTTGTTTTGTACTGGGTAAGAGAGGATGTTTTGAAGTCTGGATGTTTTGCCAATTCCAGCGGAATGGCAACTTCTGTTTTTAAAACAACCAACCACCCCCTCTGCTTGGAGCAGCTGAGTTTGCTTGTTCTGTGCCTCTGTGTTCCACGCCTGCAACAGAAGAAGAAATAAAATGCTGTTACTGTTCGTAGTTCTTGTCACGCAGCAAAGTCTCAATGTTTTTAGGGGAAGAGTGAGGGAAAACCTTGGCTGGATTTGGCTAGCTTTCAGAATCTGTTGATAAAAATGTTTGGTGATGTGGTAAACTGAAAGACGTGAGTCCACAGTAATATTTGTTAAAATGGAAGTTTTGAAGAGTGGAAGTTCTCGCCATATAAAATAGCTTTGAGTGATAAAGGTAAAGTCAGATAATACTTGTTAAGTCTCTCGGTAGCTGTGGTAGGGGAAATTAGCCAACATTTGAAATGTAATTCTAATGAACAGCAAAAAATTCTTCAAAAAGCAGACTGGCATTTAGACATCTGACTTAAGGGAACTCGGAAGGGACCAAAGGCCACCTGCACTCCTGAGATCTCCCGGATAAAAGATGAAAGTCCTGATCTTTCACCACTTCGTGTAAGTTTGTCTTAAATATTAATATTAAATATTAACTTAAATATTGCCTGCTTGAAACCTTGTTGACCGTATTCCTTGTTGACCATATTCCAGATGCTTCCCAGTGCAATCAGCAGAGGGAATTTTACCTGGTGATACGCATTAGGTCAGCTGCATCGCTGCTAACGAGTGTGTAAGTACCATTGGTGTGAGGGGTTGCACACGTGGCCGAAATACACCTCTGGATTTTGGAAATGCCAAGACCAAAAATAATTGTAACAGATGTTTCCAAGAACTGCTGGTGACTTCTGGAGTCCTGAACGTTGAATCCTGTGAAGATATTTGCAGCTGAGCTCTCCAAAATCCCAGTCACGCAGTTCTGTCACTTCCTAGAGAAATCCATCCTTACATGATGTGCATATTTATGTTCCTCGCCAAGAAAAGCAGCTTCCAAAAGCTTCCTTGGTGTTTAAAAAAAATAATAAATCTGTTAAGTTGCTGAAGGTCAGTGTATAACGGCATGACATCGGATGTGACACTACTGCTAATCTAATAAGAGGAAAACAGATGTGGGAAGCTCCTGTGATTTCGTGCTTATTAAGATCAGATTTGTCCTGTGATTATGAATCTTTTTTGCCTTCTGGAGATGTGGGTGCTTAGACAATGCTCTTAAAGACGCATTTGAGAATTATTAAGAGCTGGTTTGGCGTAGTGTCTTCCCTATCTGCTGTTGGCACTAATTTAGTAATGAGATAAATGTTATCCCCTTCAGAAGTAATTAGGACAACTGTTTTGTGTGTGTGCACATCTCAGACAAGTATGAAAATGCTACAGATTTCATAATCTTTTCCATTTTTTTTCTTAAGACAATTATCTGGGTTTAGCAAACTCTTCCCAGCTCAGTGGCCAGAATTTCGAAGAACGCCTGCCTTCGTTCCCTTGTTATTTCTTACTTAACATCAGTTAAGTGTTTCTATTTCCAGTGTCTTATTTTTCACACAGATTGGATTTTTGTTTGAACGTTTCCCAGTACCAAAACACCTATTTATACAGCTACAGTTAGGAGAGCTGATATTTCTTGAGTGTAGCTCTGCAGAGACCAGTTTAATTAGTACTCATGGGGTGGTGCAAACCCTAAAACTCAGTTACATGGTGGGTGGGAGAATGGACTTAATCTCTCTCATTTTTCCTGTAAATTTATGTTGTGCAATCATACATTCCTTCCCTAAAGCTACGACAGGCGGTGTAGTTATCCTTTCTTGGTGTCTAATAGCATTGCCAATTATCATGAACCTGTAAACAAGAAATGCCACAGGTTCATTAATTTTAAACCCAAAGTGAAAACGTGGTCTGAGGTAATGCTCTAAAGGATGCCATAAGGGTGGCCAGGTGAGCGTGAAAGCACATCAGGGGTTATTAGCTGAATCCCCATCACTCCAATCTGCCCAAATGAGTACACCGCAAGCAGATGTTTTACTGCCTTTGCTCAGTGTGGTGCAGCTGCCGTTCAAGCCTTGGAAATACAGCTCCTTAGATTAACAAAGAAATCCAAGGTTGAAGGTAATGATGTCTGAAAATAAACTAGAAATGGCAGGCTGGTGGAAATTAGGCAGGGTTGATTAAGAAGAACATAAGGATCTCTAGCAGTGTTTAAATACACCTGCCACCACAAGATCGTTTGAAACCTGTGTTTGAGTTTGTGCCCACTTCCAGCATGTCCCAGATCCTTCCCGGAGAATTTAAGCGACGTGGTGTGGATGGGGTGCAGCAAGGAGGGACGGAAAGTTACTTGTAAGAATTACAGCCTAAATCCCCATTGCCTTTGTAGTTCCCTTGTGAACCTGCTCCAATGTCCATCAAGACGATGAAAAGACTGCTCTTAGCTGAGTTAAGGTTGGAACCCAACAGAACAGAGCTGTTCAAGGTTTGACTGGATGATCACAAGTCAAGAATCGAACGATGCCATTGTAGTCCCAGAGCTTGCCTTTGGCTGCAGCATCTCTGCGCTCATTGAAATGGCAGCACAAAGCGCTTCTTCAGGCTGTGACTCTTTTCATCGGAGACTGATGGGGCACAGATGGCAAATACCGCAGTCCTTGCTTGTTCCAGTGTCTGTGGGGAAACCGTTCTTATGAAAAAGGGCTGCGGAGTCAGACCCATGCACTTTTGTAAGATTGAATCCTCAGCTGGAATTGCATCTGCTGCACTCCATTGGTTTTACTTTTGCTTAACAGACCATAAACAATTTGTTTACATAGACAGCTTTTCATCTTCCACAGTGAATCATAAGTGAGTTCTCTAGGGATCAATCCCTGGTCTGGTTGTTGCTTTTCATTTATATACCAGGCTTGGATGATTTAGATCATCAGTGTTTCCATCTGAATTCAAAGGCAGCTGGTTTATGTCCTTTTCCTTGCACAAAGGATCTTACTAAAAATCTACATTATGGATCTGGCAGATTAAGCTTTGCTTTGAAATACTTTGCTATAAACTAGAAAAGAGATGTTATGACCCATTTGCCACAGAGAAGAGAACCCCAGTCCATCAATGCTAAAAATACAGGTCCCTCTCTCCAAGCAGTCATACTTTAATGGTCCTTTGGTGGTAATGATGAGCTCTTACTCTCTCTGTGTTATTGACTAAAGGGGGAGAGAACGTGTGTTACAGAGGGTCGGTGTCTTACAGATGGAGCTAGAAAAAGATCTGAAATGACAAAATGGGCTGAGGTGATGATGCCCTAAAGGTGGCCAGGTGGGTGTGAAAGCATATCCAAGAGTTCTTAGCTAATAACTGGGCTTTTTATAACAGAGGCTGGATATCTGTGCTACAGTGTCGCGGCATGAGCTACAGCTGTAAGCCTCCTGAGAAGGGCAGCCTGGGGCTTAAGAGTGTCTGGAACCAGAGAGAATCAGAGAGAGACACTGATTTACCTGCAAAGTTTCATGCCCAGGGTGTGACCCGGGTTTAGTTATCAGTGTAGTAACCCACAGAGCCAGCGTGGCACACGATTCTGCTGAATCTCAGGTCAAAATAGGTGGCTGTGTTTTGAGGGGTTTAAATGTAAGTTTAATTTTTAGATTTTTTTTTAAATATATATAATTTAGCTTTTAGAATTTTACACATCTGATTCAACATACTTGTGTTTGTGTAGTTATGCCTCCAACGACCGAAGGTTTCCAAAATGACTACCAGCTGTCTATGTTTCACATATCATTAGTTGTTTAAAAATGAACATCATCTTCTGGAGCCCTAATAACATATGAATCTTGATTAAAAACATTTCCCCTGAAATGTCAGTGTCGGGCTGATTTCCCTTGCTCCATTGCAGAGAGGTAACAAAGATGATTAATAGACCATGGTGTTAGTATTAACCTTAGAGGAAAGCAGATGCTGCAGCTACTTAGTTGTGAAAAATACTGGATAAAGTAGAGAGATTATTCTCTGCAACTGCACCAAATGTACTTAATTCAAATTAAGTCTTAGAAGGTACTGCTTTTTCCCTGTCAAGTTGTTTATTTAAAAAATTACTCTGGAGCAAATAATTCATTACCTTCTCACGTTGCATTTGGTGATTGCTTATAATAAGAGTCCACTTTGAGAAGCAGTTGGCTCTTTCCTTCATTACATATACAGAGACCCAAAGAATTTTTTTTATACTCCAGTAAACGTAATTTGTATTTCACGATGTGTTATGAGTTTCTTGTTGTATGAATGTCTTAAAATGAATTTATAAATAATTTTTATGGTTCAGTGAGAAAAGCCATTAAGGTGTTTAAAATGTTTGGAAGTGCAGGGGTTGAAAGAGTGGTTTGATATATATGGTGCAATGGGAGTTGGGAGCTGTAAAGGAATGCTGTTGTAGTTTAGCAAAGAAATCTAGAGTGCTTCAACTACAAGTTGTTAACATTACTAGTTGTAGAAATAGTATAGAAGAGAATTCAGTGATGAAAGAACATGACCAACATTTAGTAATAATAGCACGGTGTTTGTTTACTTATTGTTCGATCAAGGTAAACGTTCGATGCACTTTTAAATGTTTAAATAAATATGTGCAGGTCTGCAAATAATCTAGTGGTAAGGCATTATCAACAACTCCTTCCCATCCCTGCAACTGTTTAGTCTAAGAAATGCCACTTGTGATCCTGCAAAAACCTGGTGCTGGGACTCCAGGCTGTCCTGGCAACTCTTAATTACTCTGGGCAACAGAACATCTAAGAAAACCACTGTATTATGTGAATCCTGGAATCTCAGAGATGATTTGCTGTTCACGCATTTCCTTTTTCTCCTCTAACATGAAGAACGTGGTGCTAAATTAACGGGCAATATGTGTAAGTTGAGTGAAGTACGAGTCTGTGCTGACCTATATAAACTTTCCTCAATCAACTGCTCCATTGCCTTCGTTTGGAAGAAGAACAATTAATATCAGATAAGGTTTCTTAACTCTATTTTTGTATGGCATTTTTAATTAACTTAGAATGAGCATTTGCGCATATAAGTATCAGTACACACTTGTGCAAGCGTTTTTATATTTGCATTCAGCTGCCACGCTCTTCAGAAAGGGATTTTGTTTCATGCTGGTTGCTCTTGCCAACTTTTCCTGGGGAATGTGCCGGCATCAGTCAACAGCCAGAAGAGGGACCAGGGCTGCAGCACGTACACAAATGCATGGGTTCAAAATGATCCCTACCTGTTGAATCCCATGATAATAGATTATATTTCTAGGTACTATTTATTTACTCAGCTGAAGTAAATTACTCAGTCTCTTAACATTATTTTAGCCACCAGCTAAATGGTTACACTGCTAATTAGCAGCCTCGGAGTATCATGTAGTTTTAAGGCAACTAGTTTTGATGAAGTATGAGCGTTGAGGCTGGCAGGAGAGGAGTTGGCATCAAGCATAGTGATGTTTATTCTCAGCAAAGGCCTTTTTCAGCACGTCGATTTATAGAATGTATTTATATTGTGTCCAGGTTTGCTTCACGGTCTTGGAAGACAAGACCTTCTGCATTTAAAAAAAGTAAATAAAGCATCAAACCTAGTTTTTTAATATTTCGTATGCTGGTTGTGGAGGAAGTCTGTGACCGACAGAAAATAAACTGGGTATTTCTAGGCTAGCGCTAATAAACTGACAGGGGAACTTTAATCCTCTTGGGGATTAAAATGTCCTAGCCGATAAGGAATTTTCTTTATGTAACTGCATAAGTCAAGCTGTTAATTTAAGTAAACAAACAAAAACCCCAAACACACAGAGAAAACCAGCAACCTAAACCCATAAGCATTTTCTGCAGAATATTTCCCCGCTAGAAAATGATGCAAGAAAGACATCAGTTTTGACAGAGCTTTGTTGTACAGCAGAGAATCAAAAAATGGCTAACGGTTCTGGTCTAGTCTCTTGACCTTCCTCTTCTCGAAGCTCAGGCTTTGAGATGACTCGAGTGTGCAGACATTTAGAAGTACAGGTGAGCTTATGGTCTCTCATTGAAGCTGTCGGTGTGAGTGTCTGGGTAGGCTTTTTCTTTAAGGAGACACTTCACTAAATAATACATCTTACATAGCATGTAGGGATTGCCATGGCAACAGTTCATTTTGAATTACAAAACAATTAGATATTAAGCCCCCACATAATCTATCGCCATGTAAATTACTGCCAAGAGGCAGGTAGGGACTTCAACATCTTCATTTCAGGGGGTTAAAAAAAAAAAATTAAATTCATTTTTTTAACCTTGAATTGTTTCTCCCCAGTTTTCTTCTGAAATTACATCGCTTATGGAAGATGAGGATGGAGCAATGGCTTCAGGAAATGTCTCCCTGCCCAGGGAGGAGATACATGGCAGGAGCAGAAGTACTGGAATGGACATTTGTTCACCACTACTCCATCATTATCAGCTGGACCATGGCTGGGTGGATTCAAACCAAGCGACTGCATTTGGATGAGCCTAAATTCTTTGGTTCCCTGCTGAAATCAGTAAGTTGACTTCACGAGAATGAAGGGTTTTGCCCTTTTCAAATTAAGGGAACACCTGAGTTCTGGATCCATGTGAATTTTGGGAAAGGTGAACCAAGGCAAGGGGTTTTTTTCTGGTAGAAAACTGTGCAGCTGCAGGATAGGAAGGTTTTCTTTATCATTACCCAGGATCCTTTCAAATCCTGGTGCAGCAAAACATAAGGAAACAGGCTGTGATTTTACCTGCAGCCTTTAGGTGCAAGAACTGGCCATATTTCTTAGAGACACGAGGACTGAGAGTCAGTTAAAACAACCGGTGTCAGGTTTTTCTTATGAGAATTGGTGCATTTAGACTTTCCTGAAAATACTTCAGGTTTTAAATTCAAATCACATTCATGTTAAAGTACATGCAGGAGGGTTTAAAACAGGGTAAAGTCCCTGTGCAGAACAAGAAGGAAACTTGTGGTTCTCCTACGAGGCCAGGCTGGGAGAGTTGGGGCTGTTCAGCCTGGAGAAGAGAAGGCCCCGGGGAGACCTTAGTGCGGCCTTGCAGTGCTTCAAGGGGGCCTCGAGGAAAGGTGGGGACAGGCTTTTTAGCAAGGCCTGTGGGGACAGGACAAGGGGTGATGGGTTTAAACTAAAGGAGGGCAGATTTAGGCTGGGTATAAGGAAGAAATGTTTTACCCTGAGGGTGGTGAAGCCCTGGCAGGGGTTGCCCAGAGAGGTGGTGGAGGCCCCATCCCTGGCAACATCCCAGGTGAGGTTGGACGGGGCTCTGAGCACCCTGATCTGGTTCAAGATGTCCCTGCTCCCTGCAGGGGGGTTGGACTGGGTGGCCTCTGAAGGTCCCTTCCCACCCAAAGCATTCTATGATTCTATGACTTTGTTCTGTGTTGCTCTCGCACAGCACCAACAGACACAGCTGAAATCTCAATGAAACTGGAGGTGGGGGAGAGGAAAAGACTCGCAGAAAACCCAACCACCCATCTGGAATTTTGCTGCCCTTACAATTCCCCTACTGTGCCTGTGGTAAGAGGTGTCGGACTAGTCAGACATGCAGGCTCACTGTCACTTGAGGTACATGAATAAATTAAACGCTAAGGAAATGCCAGCTAAGGCTCTTGGCAGCCTCTTATCACCTCTGGTTTAGCAAAGGCCTGTTTGCATTTGCAATTACTGAATCAGTCTCTGGTGGCCTGAGCTGCTCCTTCAGCGTACAAAACATTTCTTCGAAGAAGTGGGTGGTGTAATCTAGAGGAGTAAGGTTTTTCTTGATTCAGTGACGCTCCTCCTTAATTTTAAACACAGGGGTGAGCCTAACAACTTCTGAGACTTAAAGCACAGGCTTATCACTTTATATTTAAAAGCTTTGTTAAACAGAAAAGGGCTAAATATGCCAACGTGTTTTGATAATTTGAGAGCTATTAAAATAGTTTTCCAAAGCATGAATCTACAGCTTCATCTTCAATACTGCTTTCACAGGATGGTCAAAGCCCGTGTCCCACTCTGCTCCACTTGCAGTGTTAGAGTGAAAGAGGGGCGAGTGCCCCGTCTCCTACCTGCAAACAGCCCCTTGCACACTTACACTGCTTGGCTGTCGCACACTGCTGTCACGACACTGCCTGCAAACTCCAGGAGGGTGTAATTTGTGTGGCTGTGTTTTGAGCTGTAGACCTTAAAGCGTTGCTGAATAGCCTGCTGTGCCATGGATGACAGCAACGTTGGAGACTTCTAGCAAACACGATGAAGGGTACCCTCTGAGCAACGTCTTTCCCACAGCAAGCATCCTTAGAACGCAGAAGGAGGAGGAAAGGGCAGGATATTTCAGTTTTACCAGCCCCATGTGCCTCGCTGAATGAAAGATCATCCCCTAAAAAGACGGGGCTGGCTCTAACGGGTGGCCAACCAGAATGTCTACAGCCTTGAACTCCTGCAAAAGGTGCCTTGCCAGGGTTCTTCCATCATGCCACACAGTGGGCTGGATACAGTGAGTAAATGGCTATAGTTGGGAATGGAAATAATTACTTTTGGGTTTGCGAGCTGCAACCACAACTTATTTCCTGCACCCCCGTTGTCAGAAGAAACTGTTCTCTCATTTCCAGCTGAGAGACCCTTGGCATAGCTGGTGCTGTCTGCCATGATTAGATGGAGTATTGCACTAAAAAACCTCCTCAAAGTCTAATTTAGGTAGAAACATCCAATTCCCTTCTGACTGAATTGGTGTCCTGTAATGATAGTGGCTTTACTTTAATTAAAACAAACAAAAAAGACAACAAACATGCACACCCCCAACCAACGTATTGCTAGTGACCAACCTTTAGTAGGAAACGATCACTTTGTCTTTCAAAAACTTCCATTTGGCAGCTTCTTAAATATCTTATTTTCATTAATTAAAACGCTCTGGTATTTTCACATCGGAAGTTAGTTGGATTTGCAAATTCCTTGCAGGGATTGAAAACTTCTGCTTCATTTTCTAGGACATTTGTCTGTGAGCAAGGCTTGAAAATGAGAGGTTTTCTCAATTGCTGGAATTCCACAGTAAATGTCACTATGAATAGAATTAGAATGTTTATATATCACTACCCCTCTCTTTGCTGCTGTAGGTAGGCAGCAAAATACACGTGCTGGCTAGTGGTAAAATGTCACTGCTCTGTGGCAAGCACTGGTGGGTATAATCCAGATGTGGGGGTGATATTTTGTCTGCTAGAGGTCACTTTAGAAAAGGGCATGGAGAAAGAAGGGGAAGGAAAAGGACATTCTGTGAGCTCAAAATGATAGTAAAAGTTTTGTCTGCCCTGGAAAACTGCTGTTTAGGCACTGTTGGTGTAATCGACCAGCATGTTTCCACCTCAGAATTAGGTAAATTGGTACAGAAATGCTTTTTACACAGGTAGGTGTCCCTGCGGGAACAGGGGCTGCTACCTTGGAAGAAGCATCTTCATGACTTGAAGTGCAAGTGCGTCGAAGCTCTGTTTTTAGAGATAAAGGTTAATAAAGGTTAACGTAGCTGTGCAGAAGCATTGAAATGACAATAACGGCACGAACTCAGAATAACAGCAGAACCACTTCTGGCTTTTATTAGCAGGCAGTGCAGCGGCAATTTCTGTACAGCAAATTCCCTCTCCTCCCATGGCAGGAGGCACCTGGCACCTCTCACCGTTGCAGCCTTGAGAGAGGGTCCCTTCTGTTGAGGAGCAGCTGGGTGGCAGTGGCGTCTCTACTAGCCTTGTGTCAAGGGCAGGGCAGCTGTAACTAAGCTAAAGCTGGTGGTGACATGCTTACCTTCAGCGTGAGGGGGTGTGCTGCTGCCTGGGATCCATGTAAAGCAGATGATAATGTACTCCCGCCTCTTCCTCAAAACTCACGTCGATAAGGATAACAAAAGGTCATCCGCTAAATCTGACGTTCCTTAAAACAAGAGCTTCCATTCACAGAAAAAAAACCCAACCTTGATAAATGTGTAACTGTTCTATTATGTCTGGTGATCCCGTGTTGGTGGTTTTGGGTTTTTTTGGGTTTTTTTAAGAGAGCAGAAATACGGAAGTGGCATTATTGATAAAGGTTCCTACACCTTTTTCCTCTCTCCTCTCTTCCACCCAGTGTCTGGTAGCAGTGCTTGCCAAATTAGGTTTCCATCTTAATTATTCCTGACATTTTCTCCGGGATGCTATGATCTACGTCAGGGACTTGCAGTTTAACATGCATTTAACATGCAGTTTAACTTTTTTTATTGTATGGAAATGTGAACTGAATCAACTGATACAGGCTATTTTTGTTGTGAACTGTTTAATTTTGGATGATTGCATCAAAGTGCAGGGAAGTTTTGCCAAGTTAATAAAGCTTAAATTGAATTCTCCTGTAAACACTGCACTTGGAGGATGTCAGCAAGCATGGTAGGCTGAGGGTCTGTTACTCTTAATTGGGATAGCCTGATAAGGGAAAAATCGTATTCCAAGTATTGATTTAATAAGATAACTCTCGGTGAAATGGAGAAACTCAAATGATGTTGGGAGGTAATCGGAAAGAGTACAACAAGCTTTTTTTTTACCCTCAAGTCAGCCTTTTCTGTTCCAAAGTATAGATAAAAATCTATAAATAGTAACATGAGGTTATGTTGCTAGCTAATACAACGGGGGTTTTAGGGCAGTTCCTGCACAAATGATGCTTAGGACTGTGTTCTGTGTTCTTAAAGAGTATCTTCAGAGTAATGGTATAGCCAGTTTAAGGAAATTCTGGCTCGCAAGAAGTATTTGAGTCAGTATTAAATAGTCAAGTCTGTGAATTGGATATTCTGTAGCAGGTTTTTCAGAAAAATTAAAATGATGCTATTAAATGTTGATGTTCCTATACGTTAAGTTAATAAGTAAATGAATTAAGTTGTTAAGTTTCAAAACTCTAACATATTTGGGATGTAATGAAGCAAAATGTGCTGTTTTCATTTAAAAAATAAAGCCATGAACAATAGAACAATTGAAACCAGGCTCGTAATTCAGCTTGTGTCACGCTACCCCACACTTCAGTTCTGGGTAACTGGGAATAGTTGTGCTGCTTGACTGTATGTTAAATAACGTTGGCTGGCCTGGTGATGGCTGCTGGACCAAGTGTCTGCTGTGCTGTGCTTGTTTCTTCAGTGGAGATCCTAAGTGTGGGTCTTTTTACCTTCCCAGGAGCCTTGTTTCTGAGACTGGTTTTCATTATTTCAGGGGGGGGAAAAAAAAAAAGAAAACAAATCCAGTCTTTAAAAATGGATTACACAACCTCTTCACAGGATTTTTTTTCATGAGCTGCTACCATTAATTAATGGCTATAGAAGCAACCTAGTTGGGAATAGAAATAATACCCCTTGCTTGATATAGTGAAGCAATGAAGTACACATGTTGAAGAACAGAGATAGAAGTTTTATAACTTACTTAAAAGGGGGGGAAAACCTAAAGCCTTCAGGAATATTACAATTGCCTCATGTACAAAGGATGTGCAATTAAATACGCAATTAGTTATGGATTATTCACTCCGCTTGACTGTTGGATATTTGAGTAGCACGTTAACCTTGAAATGACTGCTTTTATAGCCCTTATTGTTCACCAATAAATTAGATCTGCATTAAAAACCCCACCCTTCCCGGGCTTGATCTTGCAAAGAAATTTGCTGCTGCTTATTGTATCGCAGCTGGGAGACGGAGGCATCACGGTGGTACGAGCTGGATGCACATATGGAAGATCATCTTCCCTGCCTAAAATACTTTTAAATAAGCAGGAGGAGGGGAGAAGAGGCAGGGCGCTTTTCTTTTAAAAGGGCAAAGCTTTGCAAGGGACTTAAAGGTCAATTTTTTTTTTAACCAGTCAGTCTCTGCAAAAGCGTAAGAATTTCCTCTGGATGTCCCAGAGTGCAGCACCCAAATGCAGGTGTCCCTTCCCTGTCTCAAACCCCTGATTTATTAAGGGTGTTCAAAACGGGACAGGAATGAGCCCCTTGCAATGACAGGCCACCTCAGGCCACGCTCCCAGGACCACGTAGCAGAAAGGATTTTTATGGAGATATTCTCACCTACCTGTTGCAGCAGGGGAGGAGAGAGAAAATACGGCATGGGATTATTCCATATGATCAACTGCCAAAGCGCGCTCGCTTGAACACATGAGGCAATACCTGTCTTTGCAGCAAAGGATTGAAACGTGTGCTGGACACGATCAACTTCTTTGCATTTGGAGTGGCACGCTACCCTGGTTATAGGTATGCTCCCAAACTGGCACCGTATGCCTGCGTAAATCGGCGATGACTGGAAGGTAGTTTATAAAATGAGTGTAATTAGATCAGAATTGAGCTAACTTTTTGCTGAATAGCGTATGTACTCCACCCGCTTTGTGTTGTCCAACAGCAAAAGCCATGCTCGGCTTCGGCGTGTTGGCACCTCATTTTTCCTCCAGTCTTGTCTAACCACGCAATGCAGTTTTTTGTTTCTTGTTCTCAGCTACCTTTCACTGACTGATACATATCTGCTTGGTCTCCTTTTTTCTCATTTCAAGTTAAATAAATAGGAAAAGGAGGAGGTAGTTCAGAGATATTGGTTGCTGTCACAAACACACACGTGTCTATGCCCTGTTGCCTAAATCCATTATTGCATTACCCCGGTATAGACTGGTACGTTTCTATCCGACTGCCCAAGCTAAACAATCCGACGTGATTGCTATTAAACGCCTCCTTACATTTCTCAATGCAATCCATTACCAAATAAATTCCAGATGTAGTCAAACAAAATCTAAAGCGAGCACAACCAAAGGCAATGAACCGTGCAAAGCAACTGGAACGACACGGATCTAAAAACTCCAGAACCTTCTTTGTGAGATTGGCTCATGGTGTGATGTCGGAAGGGAAGGCGATGGACGCAGCAGGGTTTGGTGTTGTCCGCCGTTCGCCTTGGCGCTGACACCCTGTCCTCCTCAGCAGCTGATAGAACTTTTGATTGTGCTCGTTCTTCTCTTTTTAGCAGGCGTGATCCTGATGGTAGCAGTCGTGTTTCCTTTGCATTATTCATTGACAGAAAGAGGGAACGAGACAGACAAGAATGCCCCTTCTTTTGAAGACTCGTCATTGTTTGAAGTGCTAATGGAACGATATTCATTACTGTATTTGTTACCACATCAAAACGAGGAGAGAGAAGCAGCTAACCAAAACCTAGAAGAAAGATAATTTTTCTTTTTCTGCTTTCACCTTCAGATTCTTTTTCAGTGTAATGTCACAGAGCAGTGTATTACACCAAGCCGTAGAGACGTAATAACACGGTCACTTAGCAGAAAGAAAAGCTGAGAGAGAGTTGGTTTCATCTTTCTGTTGTAATGCTTATACACCCAAGTCATTTCTCATCAGACACCGCTGCCTTTTCAGGAATCTGATACAGGGGCAAACAATTTCTTGGCAATACTCAGAATCCAGGACAAGCTCCTGCGCTGTTGCACGCTGGCAAAGCGTTGTTTCTCCTAGGGGTTAATGAAGTGATCGTTAGCTTCTTCAGAGATCCATCCGTAGTGACCATGCGGATCTCCAACTGAAATATACAGTATGCTTTATGTTTAGGAATATTTAGGGACAGAGGACGCATTAGGACTTCTCCTGCTACCTTTTTTTGTTTGTTTTTTAATGTCACCATAAAGAAAGAGCAGGTCTGTGACTGAATTTAGCAGTTTTTGTGCTTTATTAAAGAGAAACAAGGCTAGACAGACAGATTCCCCGTGTACACCATCAACCGATCGCATTAGAAATGTACAATGAAGTTTTCATTGCTTAAAGGGGGAAAGCTGGTATTTGAATTCAAAATAAACCAGAAATATTAATGTATTAATGAAATGGGTTTAATAATGTATTTAAAAACTATTAAATTAATGTTTCTCATTAGCGGCACAGCCTAATCGTTCTTTGCAAGCAAGGGGAAGAAAGTAAAGCACTATCGTAAAAGATCAAATAGTGATTCAAAACTAATTAATCCAGCATTATATAAATCAGGTAGCTTCAATAAAAATACTAGTTCAGTATTCGGTTCTTATGGGCAAAATTAAAAATAAAAAATGCCTTAATTAGTGCCTTTTCATTCAATCCAGCTGACCTATTTATTTTTAATTGAGCTACAGGGTGCTAAACATTCTGCGAAAGTGATAATTGCAGTAGTAAACTTTTTAACATGTCCCTCCAGACTTAATACCTTGTTTTCTGGAGAATATCTCAGAATGGTGGAGAAAATTGCTACCTTGCTGTGCTGGGAGTTGCTGTTCTGTTCCTTCTGGGGTTGCTGACCTGCTTCACGTTATGTAGATACCTCCTGGCTCTTGTTACCTCAGCTTTGCTTTGAATTTGCTTTGCAGGACATGGTACGTGGGCTAGTGAAAAGAACTGTGTGAATGGGCAGTAGTGTAGCGGATGGTGGTGTTAGCTTCAATAATTCTTAAAATTAAAACTATGGTATGCTTGACAACTCTTCTGATGTGCTATTACTTTTATATTTTATTTATGCCGATATACCTATTTGCACTGAAGCTTGCTCGCAATCCTAGAAGTGGACGTGTTGTCCTGAAACAGTTTCATTCTTAACAGCTAAATGAGAGAGGAAAACCAGCTCGGAGGCAGAGTGAAGAAGGGACCAAGATCTTTTCATGAACCTCATCGCATGCACTAAATAATGTTATCGTGACCAATGACTTGAACTGGAGCTGAACGACTGGTATTGTTGTTACACAGGTATTTCCCATTGCTGTTTTACTACCCTTCTTTCTGGAGATTCAGATTTTACGGAATTTTCCAAACACTAATCCCCAGAAATGATTTTCAGCATTGTAGCCTGAAGAATAGCTCCCTCAAAATAGGCTCTTCTCAAGCTTTCACATGAAGAATTAAAGCTAATCTGAATGCCCAGTGCTGAGGCCTCGAGTATTAGCATCATTTTGGCAGCTCTTAGGTGAGGCTGTGAAAGCAGCTTTGTTACAGACTGTCTGAGAAAATATTAAAAGCCCAGATAAGATTTATGCAGTCCCCATGGTGGTTTTTAATGAAGATAAGTTAGGCGTCTAAGCCTCACGTCGATTCCGATTCTGGGGAAGGTAAGAGCATCCTGAGCCTGCCTGACTCCTCCAGTGCTTAAGTATGTGTTTAGCTGCTAGCCTGTGAGAAGTCAGTTTGTATTATTCAGTCGATTTAAAGGCTCGGCATCTTATACAATTGAACCCATAGATCTAGTTCATTCTGCGACAGATATTTACTGCTGGGTCATAAATGTGATTCCATCCAGCTGACAACATTTTGTAGGCTCCCTGAAATGCCTGTACGCATGACAAACAACTTCTGCAGCTAGAATGACCTGTAACGGGAAAAATAAAAACAGCAAACAAACATGAATTGGGTTTTGTATTCTGTCTGGTTATTTTCTGCCTCCCTTTCTGACTCGGATGGGTTGTATCAGCTGATGCAGTGAGAAGAAATGTTATAAAAGGCCAAGGTCTGGAAACGTTCAGCCTCATGTTAGACTTTTAAATTTGTATCTTGAGCACCTAAATATCCATTACCAGTCCCAAATATTTGAAAATCACAAACCAGGCGCTCTCAAAATAATGAGAGAGAAATTACTTATGAAGTACCTAAGTAATTGTGTTCTGCTTCATCAGCATTAAACACACACTGGCATCATATTTTCAAGTTTTGGCCACTGCCTTAAAATACCTTTGAACCGAACAAACCCTATATTCTCATATGTTCCAACAGCAATGGCTTGAGGACCATTTTCAAATGACACAAATCACAAAAGTTGGCAATACCAAAGATGAGGGTTGACTTTCTTGAATATGCAGAGCAACCCAGTCGTCCCTATCACACGTTAAGGTAGATGGATGCGCACACATTTTGTCGACCAAGTGCCCAGAATGAGACCTAAGCTTACACATTACCTAATTTTTGGTACAAGCAGTGGAAACATGCGGTGAATATAAATCCCCTGGAGATCTATGATGGAGCTGCTGTTGTCCTGAAATTGTTGTGCACAATCATTAGGTAGGAGGCACTGTGCTGATGGCGGTCACTGGTCTCTAAAAAATAACCTGGTCCCACGCAGAAGAGGCCGACTGTTGAGTTGTCTCACACGCATGTGCGGAACGCGTCCTGCTCTCCTCCTGATCATCCTTTCCCCCTCCCAGACCGTCCCACAAAGCTGCTGGTTGCCTGTAAAGCAAACCCAGACCGTCACGCTCTGCTGTCACCACTCCTTGCCAGTTGTCCTGTAGTCATTCCTTATGTAAAGCATCATTAAGGAGTTATTCAAATGGCTGGGGTGGAGATATTTTTTCTGTAGCTGAAGGAGCGGCAGAGCACTAGAGCACTCCAGGCAAACTGAAAGCACCAGTCCTTAGTTCATAAATGATATACAGTGAAAGGGTTAGGATCATCTCGAACAGCAGCGTACCCTCTCCAGTAACTTGGGGATGGAAGCAAATGAACACAGACAAGGAACAGCTTGAATAGAGGAAGGTGCGGGTCTCTGTTCTGAGATCTCAGCAGACCCTGCACACTAGATGATCAAATGCTGAAGAAGGTAAAGCTCAGCACTTCGTTATTTGGCCTCGGCTTGTGCAGAGCAGCCAGTTCAGGTTCGTGTGGCATTCCTGGAATCGTCTGTGAGCATATAACAGGGACGTTTGGGAAATCCAAGATGAAGATTAGCTGCAATCAGAAGCCAGCACCTCTGTTTCAGCCTGACTTGAGAGAAAGCTGTTTAATTCTCAGACGTGCCATGCCAAGTGAATTTGCAATAAAGAGCTCCATTGTTTATTGATTTTAGAGATGGATGTGGACATAAATACTGCTCTAATTGTTTTAAATTTCCAGAATTGCATCTGAGTTTCAAAAGCAACCCAAGACCTCTGAAAGCCTTGTGCTCAACACCACGAACCTGAATATGACTCCAGACTTTATAGCGAGGACCTGTCTCAGTTTCAATGGCCAGACTTTGCTCTTAAAACCTCTCTACTGCTTATAATTCTTTGTAAGTGGAGGATTAAGTGATCTCACACTAGATAAAAGCGTATTGAGGAACTGAGATGGAGGCAGCTCACGTCGTGCGCTGTGTGATCCTACAGACCTTATGTGGGGCAGCACCTTTGAAGAGGATGGAGTTAATCCAGGTCTTCATCACTGTAACACAGATCAACACATGGTCTGAATGTTCATTGTCTAACACACTAAAATCTGAGGTTCTTCTCCTGGTACCAGTTGCTTCTAGACTAAAGCCCTTATAATTTGCTTTACAAAAGTAATATAAATGATTTTAGATATGGATTCAATTTTCAAATGCTCCCAAGCTTTGTGCATCCACTCAGTAACCCACTGTAGGATTTTGG
This sequence comes from Balaeniceps rex, assembly GCA_013401315.1. Taxonomy (NCBI): domain Eukaryota; kingdom Metazoa; phylum Chordata; class Aves; order Pelecaniformes; family Balaenicipitidae; genus Balaeniceps; species Balaeniceps rex. Next base: position 67,186 of record VYZW01062854.1, read on the forward strand.
TTGGACTTACAGTCTGACTGAAAAGCCCTGTTGAACCTCATTTAATTTTTTTCCACCATTTAAAAATGGAAAATAACAGATAATTGCATCTTCCTTAGAGAAATCTATATGATGAGTTAAATCTGTGTGTTTGGCATGATTTCTGTGAAGCCCTGAAAGTCCCTCACTAATCGTCTCTTACGCTCTAGATGTCTCCTACCAAAGTAGCTGAATATATTTTCAGCGTTGGGGTATTTTCCTTCCCAACACCCCCGGGAGGTCAGGGCTGAAGAAACCAAGTGGGTCGCACAGATTTTGTGCTTTTGCATTTCCAGAAGTGTCTTAAGGCCATGGGAAGTAGATGCTGTACCCAAGTGCTTTTGAAAAATCTCCCCCATGGCTTGCTCAGCGACACTTCAGGGCTTTGTGGGAGAGTTGCGAAGGGGGGGTCCTGGTTCCTTAGGGCCCCCACCCTTAAGTACAGAGCCACCATCAGGCTGCTCAACTTGCAAGAGTACTTTAAAAACCATGGAAAGACTTCTCCTTTCTGCAGACATGCTTCTATTTTAAATAAAAGGAATAAATCATCCAAGAATGAAATGCTGTTAGTTCCATGCGAAAGCTTAAGAGAGTATCGCCTGCCGCTGTTATTTCTCCTGTGTAATTTCTGTATTTCTGGAGTTTCTATAAATTTCTTTCATTCTTCTCTGCTGAGGGATTTCTTGCAAAGCTTCAGTCTTAGCAGTGCGTTATTTATGATGCTCTAAAGGTGTTTTGTTGTGGACAGCTCGCTCTTAAATGATAATGCAAATAAATTGCAATCTCTGGTTGCAAGGGCTCCGTACTGGAGGGTTGCTATAACAGATCATAAAAACCTAATTTCCAAAGTTCTCCTGAATGTGTAAATAAACAAGGGGGCAGTTCAGCCAGCAGTTCTGAGAAGTTTGCCCTCTATCCAGAGCATGCAATTATTATTAAATAGGGAAAGATAATTTGAGCCTGGGACTCAGTGTAGTCTCAGGCTGACACCCGTCCCGGCTCAGCTCGGCTCCGCAAGGCAGAACACCCCTCACTCGGAACTTAATTACGGGCTGTGGCCACGCTCGTTATCCAGGGAATTCTAAGCAATGGCTTTTGAAGTGTTCAGCTATGGTTTCGGTGTGTTAATAAAGAGCTAATCACCTGTTTAGGATTAGTGATTAAAGAAAGTGTATTAAACTAAATAAAGCTCTTTTATTCCAGAATAGCTGTCTCCGTATGGCTATTAAAGAATATCTATTTCTCTTTAAACTCATGCCCGACTGTAACCTTGAATTAACTTTCAAGTGCAGATAAGCCCTGTGTAGATCAAGGTGTTTTCTGTCTGGAAGGGGTGGAGGGAAGAGAATGAGACCGATAGATGGGGTGAGGAACTGCCATCAACGTGGTCTTCCCATAACATTGAACAGGAGGGAGAGCCAGAAGAGTGGGAATACTGGGACAGCTCAGCATCTGGAAAATCCGCGTTACAGTATTGTAGGTACAACAGCTTCCACGATGGTTTGAAACCAGTTTTGTTTCTTGTGTCGCTCTGAGGCTTCAACTAGCTGCAGATTTACAGCAGTAAATACAGTACATTACTGTATGTTATTATATTTGATAGAGAACTGTACCAATATACAGCCTGTTCGGTCCAGCACAGTTAAGGATTAATGACTGGCCAGGCAATCTGCCATTTTGATGAATATCAAAACCGCATGTACACAACTGAAATGCACCCCAAAGGCCGGCAGAAAACGGTTGGTGTCTCCCATAACCCATTACTGGACTTTCTCACCCCACTCCAAAATAAAAAAAAAATGAGTTGCATTTCATTTCTAGCAATCACACATCATTTCACATCAAACAACGTGCCAGATCTTTAATACCATAATTACAGGGTATGCAAAATATCAATCACTGCCTAACTCAATTTGATTACACACCTACTGCTTTAAGTGATAGGGCCCAGCCATGTGTGCCCACCTGGAGGCAGTAAAAGTCAGGCATCATTTGATTGCTGTTTGCAAGGAAAGTAAATTGCAGTAGATACTGGGATTTAGGGTTTTCAGCATGAGAATTTACATAAACCAGGGCCTAGATAGGAATTGAGCAGGCGTTTGGCTGCAGACAGGAATGAGGGCACAGCAGGAATAGCAGAATATAAGTTTTAGGAGCAGCTGCGGAGGGCAATCTGGCTCAGCTGACCCTGTGAAATCAGTTGGTCCCCACTGGTTTTATACACAGGAGAGTGCACGGCACTGGTTTGCTGCTTGGGAGGAACCAGGAGTCGAAGGTCTGTGCAGCTTGGTGGTACAGCAAGGCTTCAGGGTGCATCTGCTATGCTAACAAATGGCTGGGAGGAAACCCTGCCTGATTAGCCTTTATTCCAATTAGCCTTGCCTTTCCCCCCCCCCCCCCCCCCCCATTAAAACAGCTCTGAACAGCTCTGAGCAGTTCTGGTGTTAGCAGCAGAGATGCTGAAGCCTGCTCTTAGCACGGGCAAATATTTCTGGGCATCAGCAGCTTCCGAGGAGCCCGCAGCAAAGGGTGAGATGGGACCACGTGGGCGAGAGCGTACGCGTGCAAGTGGAAATGATCTGAGAGCACGAAGGCTGATGGATTTAGCTTGGGGTCCTAGCTAATGAGGCAGGGGTGGGAAAATGATGTTAAATTTGTTAGCATAATTTGTTAGTCCTGGAGCGTAGAAAGCTTTTCTATGCTGACTTCAGGTATTTGAAATCTCTGTGTGAAGGGTCCCAGGAATAAAAGGCAAAAGGCCTGTTGTAAATATGTCTCTTTCGACGTTGTGATGAAAGTAAAGAGCTATGAGGGAAAAAAACCACTGTTTTGGTGCCCTTGTAAACATTTCGGCTTGGTCTGAGGGAGTAAACAAATAGACAAGTCGCAAAGTGTGAAACCGTCAGTGAAAAAAAACCGCACTTGAGTGGGCCATAATTGTCTCGGAGGGAACTCTGTGCTAAAGGCTTGTGTCAGGATAAGCCTGCCCTTTATTCTTGCCTTTCTTTGCTTTCACATTTACAGGTCAGCAGGTGCCACTCAAGGCACGGCTCTCTTGGGCTCCTGTTTGCTTTTTTTTGCTTTTTTAACACAGCCCAGCCCAGCCAGCCAGAAACTGCTGCGTAAAGACACGGAAAAGCAGAGCCATGTGTGAAGTTAGGAATGGGACGGTTTACGGGAGTTCCACTTGTGCAGGGACCTGCTTCGAGTGCAGAGCGTGTCAAATAATAATACAGTTTCTGAAGCGGCTCTTTGGTTAATTCTGCTGGTTGTCGGCTGCTGCTGGCTCCGGCTGTTGTGTTCCGCGCTGACCTGGAGTCAAACAGGCTGTCGAAATATTTGCAAGTGCGTGTTTTAATTTTACCTGCAGTTTGGATTTTATGAGGCAGTTATGTGTTCGTGAAAGGGCCTTTTGTGATGACTAAAAAGATCAGGCGAATTTTAAAATATTGGACACTTAAAACCTCATTGCTATTTTAATTAAACCAAATTTTAATATCCGAATGACATCTTTGTTAATGCATTAAAGATGTTTAGCGCTATTAATTGATATGTAACGGGGTAGCAGTGAATTTATTATGTGGCTTAAAGTACCGACTGGTGCGTTAAAGCTATTTCTGCTTTGCGGTCCTATTAAATGCCAACCATAATTTGCTATACGGACTGCTGGAGACCTGACTATTGATTAAGTTACCTACCAGCGTGGGCTCAATATCTGTCAGTGAACATTTAGTGTAAAATGGGTATGAAATATCTTGTTTGGGAGCATCAGCGATGTGAGGGCTCTGAGCTGAAATCTGGGAGAGGAGTGAGGTGAGGAGGAGTATGGTATTTGACACCCAGCCAACAGTTTGTGCGAGGACAGGGATGCCGGCTTATCAAGCATTGGTTTGGCTGATATATGAAATAAGAAGGTTACTGATGAAGCTTAAAAAATAACCCAGCGAGAAGAAAGGGTTGCTATTCACCTAGTTCTGTTTTTTTCAATTTCTTTTTGTTTTTATTCTGACCACCATACCGCCTCGCAAGCGGTTGCGTCTGCCTGGCTGAAAAGGCTGGGACAGGAGGTAGGAGGGTGAGTGGAAGGGGTCAGGGTTAGATGGGGATCTCAGCTCTGGCCCCTTCTGTAAAATGAGGGCAATTAGCCTTCTCTTATACCTGCTTTCACCTGTCTTGCTTATTTAAACACAAGCTTTTCAAGGGAAGTTACATAAAAATCTTGGCAGAGCCTTATGGCAGTTCAATGTTAGGTGAAGATCAATCATTCTCAAGCTTTTTCGTATTTCCTATGCTGTCTTAAGAGCTGGGGTTTGCATTCTTCCAGCAAATGATTTGCTTCTCAGGCCTCTGCTGTGGAAATTCACTTAGGGTAGTCTAAGCAGCGTGTTTACAGTGACAAACATCTAGTTAGAGTGTGGAAAAATGTGTGAACATTTGCCGAAAGTGTGCTTGCTTACTTGTATCCGATGAATGTACGGATGCTGCGACAGGGCCGAAGGCTCATTCTGCTAATCTGTATGCAGAGGCATGCCAAGAAGCAGACTGTGCCCCGAGGAACTCACAGACCAGGCAATGGGTGGTAAAAGGAAGTTTTATTTACCTCCCCCTCCCAACTTGGTGGGGGACAGAAATAAAATGGTTTGTTAGAATCACACAGTGAATCTGGGAAAGGTTAAGGAAACAGACTTCTTCTTTTGTAAAAGCGTTTCTCAAAACATTGAAACCACTTTCTTTCCTTCTCTTGAAATCTGGTTTTAGTTTGCTCTTATTCAGCTTCGTATTGACTTTGGAGGCAAAGGCATCATTTGGATGGGGAACAACGCGACGTTAACAACCGCCCTCTCGGGAGACACCGCCTTGCAGCCACCTCCCTCTTGCAGCACTGTAAATACGTTGGGGTTTATGATCTCTTGCAACTGACCTTTGGAGAAATGAGCTGTGATGTCTCGCTGTGGACAATTAGCCCTCGAGGATAGATAGGCTTAAAATGTTTTGCTTTGGATGAAAGTTGTCACTGGTGTAGTTCTGTTGGAGTTGGAGGAGAAGCTGAGTAACCTTGGGTTTTAGTGGAGTTTTTGGGGAGGATTTTGAGAAGATTCATAACTCTGCACAGCAGAAATGTTACCTCTCTCTGCCTCTGTACTTGTTTAGGCCTTATGCAATTTACGGACCATATCGTTGTTCTCCTTTCAGCCATCAGAAAAGAACGTGAGGAGTTGTTAAAGGTTCGCTAAGTCATCGAACCATTCCCTCAGTGTGGGGCACCTCTGTTGGTGTAATGATATTCATGAAAGAACCAAAGCACAAAGGAAGGGAATCTAATAAATACCTGAACTTCAGAAGGCATAATATCACCGCAGGTCATTTTTCTAAATTATTTAAGTGCGGTGTTTGCTATGCAGTTCTACCATTTCTCAGGTGAGGATTTATTACCTTTTAATTCACTTAAATATCTAAAATTTATTTGATTTGGGAGGAGAAAGCAGTCAGGAAGGGAAGAAAAATGGCTTTGCTCCCTTTATGGAAAATTTAAGTGATGCTACTGGTATTCACTTTCAGCCAGAGGACTCGAGTAAGATGTATGCAGGTCATTTATTGTCAGCCTCTTTTACACTACTGTGGCATGTCAAAGCCTCCTGTGTGAAAATATTCCATAGTGCAATAGGAATTGGAATAATGCTTAGGTGTTTTGCCTCACAGTAAAAATGTTCTGAAGTTTAATACGTATTAATACAGTCCTGTGAGATACATCAATAAAAACAAGGTTTAAGTACATTATATGCATAAAAGCGTATTTTTTAAATAAACAAAATCCATCTTAAGTAAAAATTGTAAATGTAGGTGTGGGCTGACCCAGAACATTTAACTTATGTATCTTTATGAAAGGAAATAAATCATATGGTTTTCAATTCTCTGTTATAATACATAATAATACAAATTATTTTTGTGGTTCTGATTTATAACCTCACGTCTCTTTTACAACGTTGGCTTCGAGAGGCAACGCTAGGTTGTATCTAAAACTTGAGGACCCATTTTGCACCAAATCCCGACCCACCTCCAAGATGCAGTGGGCTGTCTGATGATAGTGTCGAACGAAGTCAGTCTTAAAGTAGATGTTCTCAAACAGGTAAGGGATTTAGGAGCCAGCTCCCACTGAGTTTCATTGCTGCCACATTGCAGACAAACTTCCAAAGTCTTTAAAAAAAATATATATATTTTGAATTAGCAGAAATTTTTAACTTGGAGTGGATTAATTAAACCACATCGTTAATTCTCATGCAGATTCAGAGTAGCCTTAGGTCAACTTATTGTATTCCATTTATGAAGGATATTAAACTGCACTGAACAGTCTTCATGGGGATTTAATACAGTTTAATAAATCCATTTTAGGACTTGATGCAGATTAGTTTTATTGTGTTCTTTTGTAAAGATAAAGATTTTTAAGTGCGGGGGGAGGAATTTTCAGAAAACTAGTTTCGAGCTTAAAAAAAAAAAGGACTTTTTTTGTGTTAAGGGGGTAGTTTACATCCCTAGGAAACAATACATTATGCAAAATTTAGCCCGTTAATCTGTCCATTATTTGTCAAGCAGTATGGTAAGGCTGAAATATATTCTGCAGAGGATAACTTATTCAACAGAGCTTAATCCTCCCCATCTATCACCAAATGACTTTATACTTGCATAAATTTTTCCATTATTTGACCAGCTTTTACAGTGCTGGAAATGGAATGCTTGGGCCGTTAAGCCTCTTTTCATCTATGCTGCTAGAAACTGGCTTTGCCGCTTAGAGTACTTTGTGCCAAGTGAGGGTTTTCCCAACGATTTAGCCACTGTTTGTTTCAAAGCACCATCAGCCCGCCTCATCAACATGTTGCAAATCTTTTTTTGGGGGTGCAATAGCATTTGCTCACACTGAAAGTAACTTCGCAGAACTCGAGAGTTTGGTTAGGAGCAGCAATTAGGGAAGAGGTCTTCCAGGTGAATCATAGCATCACAGAATCACTTGGTCGGAAAAGACCTTTAAGATCATGGAGTCCAACCGTCCCTGTCCACTACTAAACCATGTCCCCAAGCGCCTCGTCTGCCCGGCTTTTAAATCCCTCCAGGGATGGGGACTCCACCACTGCCCCGGGCAGCCTGGTCCAGTGCTTGACAACCCTTTCCGTGAAGAAGTTTTTCCCGATATCCAATCTAAACCTCCCCTGGCACAACTCGAGGCCATTGCCTCTCGTCCCATCGCTTGTTCCTTGGGAGAAGAGACCGACCCCCACCTCCCTGCACCCTCCTCTCAGGCAGTTGTAGAGGGCGATGAGGTCTCCCCTCAGCCTCCTCTTCTCCAGGCTGAACAACCCCAGCTCCCTCAGCCGCTCCTCACAGCACTTGTGCTCCAGACCCTTCCCCAGCTCCGTTGCCCTTCTCTGCCCACGCTCCAGCACCTCCATGGCCTTCTTGGAGTGAGGGGCCCAAACCTGCCCCCAGCACTCGAGGTGCGGCCTCCCCAGTGCCCAGCACAGGGGCACCATCCCTGCCCTGCTCCTGCTGGCCACACCACTCCTGATACAAGCCAGGATGCCGTTGGCCTTCTTGGCCACCTGGGCACGCTGCTGGCTCATGTCCAGCGGCTGTCGACCAGCACCCCCAGGTCCCTCTCTGCCCAGCACCTTTCCAGCCACTCATCCCCAAGCCTGCAGAGTTGCATGGGGTTGTTGTGGCCCAAGCGCAGGACCCGGCACTTGGCCTTGTTGAACCTCATGCAGCTGGTCACAGCCTCACAATTGTGAAGTTCAAGGGAATGTGAATTAATCCACAGTTAATAAATTACAACAACAGCAGCAGCATATTTGTAGCTGAAATGAGAAGATAGAAGAGGTGTCACCCTGCTGTTGTTCCCCAGTCCAATCAGTTGGAAGCTCTTTGCCAGCAGTGGACAGATTTGCATCTCTTCTCCATCTGGGAAATGCGCTCCATGGAACTAATAGATGCTTTCTGAGCTGAAAGTAGGTAGGGAAAGGAGGGAGGTGTTCATCGTTTTACGGTGGTGTTCTGTGACTCTGCCCAATGCCTATAATGCGATTCACTGGAAGGGTAAAAGGACACTTAAAAATTTAGAGACACACATTCTTGGTTTTTCCTCTCCACTTCTCTCTTTCATTAAGCTTAGGTAATAGCTCAGGTGAGAGGTGTCTCCTCCCCTAGAGAATTCAGGAGTAAAAATGATGCTATCTATCTCTAGAGGTCCACTTTGAAATATTTAGCCTGTTAAGCTATTTCCAGCTACCAGTAATACAGATCTTTGCTCTCTGAACCAAGCACTTTTGAAAGCAGGCTAGTAAAGCTTCCATACAAGACAACTGCTGCCATCCCTTATTGTATCTCCTTCTGATAAAGTTGCCGTACAGGGCAGGCAGGCTTCAGGTAAAGACAGTTTCTCGTTCACCTGGGAGTTACTCATTTGAGTTTAATGGAGTCACGTCAGACTAAAAGGAGAATTGGGCCCACTCAGCTCTTCCCTAAATAATTTCAGTTCAAGCTTTCCCGCTGACTTCACTGGGAGTTAAGACTTTTTGGTATTGCACTTGGTTTTGAATTGTTTTGAGGTCAATAATATGAACCCTCAAGAAAAGGGCCTCAGCTTGGACCTAAGTTTCCCTGTTGAGGATACGGGGCCGCTGTCATCTTCTATCTTCACGGGTAAATTTTCAAAGGCACTTTGCACAATCAGACGTCTTTTCCCCAGAGCTGATGGCATCTGCCTACTCCACGTGTCTGCCCCTTGCAGACCAGCAAGATTTTCAGCAAGCAATTTCTTTGCATTTATTTCCAAAACCCACAGTCCTGTGCCATGCAAAATCCTTCCTCTATAGGGCAGAGCATTCTCTATCGTAAAAACATTGGCATGTGAATAAGTCTGGAATGTTTTACACGCATGTGCATAACGATGGGGGTCCCTGTGGCGATCAGACAGGGGCAGGGGTTGCCCGTACACGCGACGGCAGCAGGAGCTCCCTTTCCCCCTCTCGCTTCGGCAGGGTTCGGCACGCAGAAGTGCCCTGTTCTGGCACAAATGCAACAGTGGTTTAAAAATTACATTAGGATTGAAAATAGAAGCTTGACGCTTCAGTGCTGAGTATATTTTTCTTGCACTTCTTCAAGGATGGGGGCATTACTGGTAGTGTCTTCAGAAAGGGCAAAAGTGCTGGGAGGGTCTGTGGAGGCTGAAATAAGCTCTCAAGTTCACTGATGCCTTGGGAACTGGAGTGAAGCCAGCTTAGGTACCGCTTCTGTCGTGTTTAAATTAAACGTCCTTAAATTTAGTGTCTAACAAGCAATGCTGAAATGCATTTAATAGAAAGCAGTGACAATTTCAAAGCTGTGGTTCAGGATCCCAATTAATGGATGAATTTATGCTGCCGAATCCCTCTTCCAGGAGAGCATTACAGACCCCAGTGTTTTGTTTCCAGAAAGCAAAGAGCATCACAGAGCCTTTTTTCCCCAGAAAAGGGGTGTTTGTCTGACTAAGCTGAGATGATTCAGAACTCTGAATGAATGCTATGGATTTTGCAGGGGCACACAATATCCTTTGCCCTTGGGGAGAAAGCTTCCGTGAATTATATACCTGCTGCTTCTATTTTTTAAATTGCCAGGATTAAAGGCTAAGAGTGATTCCTTTGGTTTCTTATCTGGATGTTTTCCATTTGAGTTCACTTCTAATCGGGGTCTATTCCACCCAGCCCTTCTGCAGACTCCTAGGACAAATCACATGGCTGATTTTTCTAACGCAGCTCTGATATTATTGAGAGGCAGTTTGTCAAGGAAGCATCAATGGAAAAACAAAGGTAACAGGCAGTCGGAGCAAAGTAACCATTAGTACACATGATGGTAGGGAGGGCCTTTTGGTGTTGACTTGATAAATGCCATCACTACAAGGGCATGATAAAATACCTAAAAAATGGGATGTGTAAGACCCTGCCTAATCTCCAGTTTCACATAATTGTACCATGACAAATGGAGGCATTAGACCTGATAAGGTTTTAATAAAAATGCAAATACAGAAATCCTGCTCTAGAAACGCACAGGTGCGGAGTATAAGCTAGAAGTAAGTTCTTAAAAGTAAAATAATCTACTTGTTCTGGCCATCATGGTGAGGAATACGAATACACTCTCTTGTGGGGCTTTTTATTCTAAATATTATGGAAATATGGTCATGGGGGAATTGCAGTTGTACTCTGAAGGCTGCTACAGTCCAGAGAGGGACCAAGTGAAATCAAGACTCCATTATAGAGCTTGCTGTGCACACACATTTCCGGACAAATTTACAGTCCAAGTATTTAATATGTAACAAATCATGGGAGAGAAAACAGGAGGTACTGGGAAATGAAAGGACTTTCCAAAGTAACAGCAGGGCAGTGACTGAACTGAGGTTTCTTGGCTCATAGCCTAGTGTCTTATCTTGTAGTCAACCCTTTCCAAAGACTTTTAAATCCCAGCATTTCAGTAGCAATCAAGAGGTATGACGGTCATGTGTGTGCACAGCTACCTTTATAATGGAGTCTTGATTTCACTTGGTCCCTCTCTGGACTGTAGCAGCCTTCAGAGTACAACTGCAATTCCCCCATGACCATATTTCCATAATATTTGACTCCTATCCTACAGTCAAGCCCCAGGTAGACTGTGATACCTCTTGAATCGCTACTGAAATGCAGGGATTTAAAAGTCTTTGGAAATGTCGGCTAGAAGTCAAATGTCAACCAGTTGCTCTCTGGGGAAATAAAAATTCTCCTTTCCTTGGGTGCTACTCAAATGCTCATAAAGTAAAACCGTGGCACTCAACACAGGACTAAACCCCTCATTCTTGTTAGCGGTGGAGGGAACGAGCCTGGAGTCCCTCAGAGGTACCATGAACAAATAAATAGTGCTGGAAGGTGCCAAAAGCTGAGGATGCATTTGTTTTGTCCTCGATCAGGAAAGCCACCATGAGTTAACGGCTGGACAAGGACGGTGTGGTTTGTTTCCTTGCGTACGATGGAGGTGACGTCTCTTCAGGACTAAGCCGAGTTTTAAACTACCTGTGCCAGAAATCTATTAGAAAAGAAGCCTAGGAAAATGAGGTCTGACTGATGTGGAATTGGGTGGGGTGAGATCCATTAGCACGGGGAGCTCAGGAACGAGACAGTCCATTTGTACCAAAAGAAAACAAATGTGCGGTTGGACTGTCTAAATGCCTGCCGCTGCAGAGCTGGGCTATCTGGCTAATCAAGGTTTCAATTAGTACCTTGTTCAATTAGTAAGCTGTTCAATGCTCAGCTGTCCCAGCCATCCTTTCATTGCTCCTCAGAGTGTGACAGTTTTCTGTGCTGTCACAGAAATTAGTGGCTTCACGGCGCCACTGGAGTTATTTGTTTCTTTTTAGAGATGATGGTATGCGTAGATGGTATACATTAGATGATGGCATATATTAGATGATGGTATATGTAGATGGTATATATTGGATGATGGCATATATTAGATGATGGTATATGTAGATGGCATATATTAGATGATGGTATGTGTAGATGGCATATATTAGATGATGGTATGCGTAGATGGTATATATTAGATGATGGTATATGTATATACATACATATATGTGTGTATGCACACATATGCACACGCACCACCCCCTCTTCTCCACCTGATCTTTTTTTGTCTGGCCCTGATTCTGAGCTGTAACAGTGACAGCTCATCAGTGCGCTTCCCATTACCACTGTTTCTTGAGTTTTCCTTTTGGTTCATCTTGTCAATGTGACTGATAGCTCTGACTGCACCAAATAAGCTTGGTATTCCTTTTGGCCAGGCCAGCGCTGATCTTCCTGAAGCTGTTTGGTCTGAGCAATATCCTTCGTTAATAAGTTACACAGGATGAGTGAATCTACGTATAGAAGAATTCAGTAAGAGAGAGCAGAAGTCATCTGCAAAGCTGTCAATGGATTAGTGCTTGTGTGATCCTGATGAGAATTTGGCAGGCAGAGAAGCCGTTTGTTTGGATCAGATGAAGACAACATTTCCCCAGCAGTATGAGTTTCTGTGCAGGTAATTAATAGATGATCCCTGTCCCAAATAACTTAGTCCTGTTATTGATGAGGGTGCAGCATCCCATTTCCAGGGGTCACAATGCAAGATCTATTAATAGGAAAAATAAATACCTACTGCTGTTGTTTGTATCTATTTGCCAAGTGTTATGAAACAGAGCTGGGGAAGAGCCTGCTAAGCTGCTCTGAAGTTGTAAATGATCAAGGTGAGTGGTGTAATCAAGGGTCTGGAAGACAGTGTGCATATTAAACAAAATTAAAAAGCTTAGAAAGCCAAAGCAACTACATCAATAAATCATTAAACACTTGAGACTATTTCGTAGGTGCAAAAACCCATTGTGGAATTCCCCACGGAGATAATTTTATTTTTCTGTTTTGTGTGATTAAAATGAATCCTTTCGCTTCACAATGCATCCCAAAATAGTGCAGTTCAAAAGGCTGATAATTAACACAGACCATATGGAGGAAGGGAAGGCTCCTTTTAATAAGAGGCTGAAGCCAATTTTAAAATAGCAGGAATTTCACCTGAAGTAGAGAAATGCTGAAGAAATTGAGTTAATTTGATGATGCCTTGCCATAACTGGGAGTGATCTATGTGACATCTTGTTGCACGAGATGAATGTCCCATTGCGTACGCAGTGCTCAAAAGCAGCTTTCACAACACAAGTCTTTTTATTTGTACTTGCATCAAGAGTTGGGACAGGCTAAGATACGGAACGAAACTTGCTTTGTAATGGTCCCGGGATTATGCATTTGCATTTTCTGTTTAGTTGTTGGAGAAGAGATGATTTGTTAAATTTTTATCTGCCTTTGATTATTAAATGTTTTCCATCTCCTGTCTCACCTTCCTCTGCTTAAGGCTATTCTGATATCATCAACTCCAAGAATTACAAAATAAAGTTGCTTGACTAAACAGTCACATGACTTAATCCAACATTTTTAAAAATTCTTTTGCCTTATGATGTTTAAGGCTTTAGGGTCCCCAATGGCTGATCTTCCCTTCCACGCAAGAGAAACAAACATCTCATTTTCAAATAAACTTCAGATTTTCATTCTCTTTTAAAATTACTTTATGAGCTGGGGTTTGAAAGGAAAAAAAAAGTATCATATATTAAGAGAGTAATTTAAAAAATAAATTAATTAGCTATTTTGCATCCAGGATACAGCTTCTAATGTACCTAAACCCAAACTATCCTGCCAAAAAGCCCAACCTCAGCGTTACCTGATACCCCTTCAAGCACTCATGACCACACTGCATCCTTCACGTTACGTGCGCATAACACAGTGCAGCGCCTTACTCCAAAGAAAAGAAAGTGAATATAACTTTAGAAAAGGTGATTGATTTTTTCGATGCCCAACTTGAGATTATTGAAAGAGATCATCTTTTCTGAAAGTAGGCATACGGCTTGGGCTTTAGGAAAATCAGGCGCTCTTGCAGCATCTCAAGGTAGGCACCCAAAGCCACTAAACCTGTTTCAAAACTCATCTGACATTTATTATATGATAACAATCCATCTTTATTGACTTAGGGCTTGAAATGAAAACTACTGCTAATATTCACAACACACTTTCGAGAGAGCGAATGAGCAGGGCGACAGGCCGTTTCTGCAAGTAAAGGAGTTGGAGCTATCAGGTGTTAATATCTGCAGTCTTGCTTTGAGACTGTTTTAATAAATTTTGGAAATGAATGTTATATTACTGAGAGGTGAAGGGGGGAAGGAGAGGAGGAGCAAAATGGCAGCGCTATGTGAATCAGTTCTCTGGGGGAGCACAGGAGTGAGTGTGTCCTGTAATTGCTCCTGTATAATTATATGTAAATGTTTGTGCATGTGCATACACAAAAATGTTTGCCACCGATCTGTGTGTCCTTTGAAACTCAACATATTTCTTTTCTACTTATGTGCCTATGATCTTAGAAGGCCTCCAGCTACACTGAAGCTTCCTACGAAAGGCTCTTTGGTTGCCCTGATATGATCCTTGCACGAAGGATCTGCTCTGCCCTTCAGAGGGATGCAGAAAGCCCAGGCACAGACAGGGAATAACATGTCTGTAACAGCTGGATCAGTCCATTTAATTTGCAAGTCCTAATTAAAGCATGAAGGACAGGATGGAGCCCACAACACAATTTTATTTATGTTTCTACCACTGTGATTTTTTCTGTCAGCAAGAGAAATCAGCTTTCTGGGTCTCAGTCTTCTACGGATTTTTGTAATTTGCCTACTGAGCCTTTGAGTTTTCGTAATAAACACATATTCGGTATCCAGCATCTTGGGCATCTAGATGTTCATTTCAATCCCGAGGTCTGGTCAGTAGAAACCTCAGGCTTCAGCCTGGACACTTCCATAGCTTGATCACATCCCAATCACACCAGGAAATATTAATGCAGGATTTAATTTTCCCCACTGTTTCCATTTACACATGCTGAGCTGATGGATACTTTTGTGGTTTTCTCATTTTGGCCTGAAAATATGGATGGTTAACTGTGCGGTTTTGGTTTTGTTTTTCATACGCTAACAACCAAGGTTTTACTCCTGATGTTGACAGAAGAGATTGAGTTATTTTCCTGCTGAATGGATTTTGTTGACGGGATGGATTTAGGCTGTTGACAAAACACATTCTGTTAGCATGGTGGCCTAAAGCTTTGATGAAATACGTTTTATTGGCAGGATGGATTGAGATTGTGGTGACAAAATGCAAACAGCCTAATCCATTCCGTTGATAAAACACATTTATCTAACTATCAAATCCATCCAGTTGACAAACCCATTTTTGTTTGAAACTGAAAAGCATCTTTTTGAGAGGAAGAAATAAATTCCCACACAGCTGCAGGGAGCAGCTCAGCTTATTGAGAAGCTCTGCTAGAGCCTCTCTTGCGTGCGGTGGAAAATAGAGATGTGGATCTCTACAACAGCAGCATTAGAAACGGCAGGGAAGACAACTGCAAATGGCAATATCTCTCGTTTCCGCAGCGCGACACAGCCCTGCGCTGAGTCTACGCGCTTCATGGATGCTTTGCAAGTCCTTGACACCTTCTAGCATCCTAACGGATTTTCAAGGGAGATCTAAAAGCTGTGTTCAAAGTTGGCCCTGAAAATCAAAATTAATCTCTTAATACTAAGCATCACGGTGTCAATAGCTGTGTTGGGTTTTGGTACCTGCAACCCGTCTGCCCGTTGAAGCAGCTGGGTTTCACCAGTGATACCTATCTGTGGTTGGTCTGCTTCTCTCCGTCCAAAGGCAGCAAAGACTCGGTTCTCTTCCCTTGTTAAAGTTTCTGTCTATCTGTGAGGACTAACTCTTCCTTTCTCTTTGCTTGTCCCATTGGTTAATATAATCCAGTTCCGAGTTTGTCCGTTCTCTGCTTCAATCTTGATTTCTATCTCCTGAAGGACTTCTGCTCTGAGTTCAGCCTCATCTGTTGAAGGCCGGCAGACAACAAGCAAATGACAGCAAAATTCAGAGCTGTCTCTTCAGGCTTTCACGTTGCAGATGTTTTCCTTCAACATTTTTCCTTCAACTGTATGGTCTCGAGAGCAGGTATTCCCCTCCCCTACGTACATACAATCTGTTTCTGATGCATAGGAAGGCAATATCATGTCTTTCCTTGACGCGATATCAGATGTAGCATTTTGACCATATTGACATTTAAAGTAATCAGAAATGTACTTTTCCACTCCGTCGATGGAATCGTGTTCTTCGTGTGTCAGAGGACGTACGAATCAATATATTAATACCACAAAGCAAACATTTTGACATTTGAAGTTGTTTAGTTTACAGTTTCTATTTAAAAACATTAGATTTGATCAGGCATATGAGAGATCCAGAAATTAGCATTCCTTCCCCCAAACTTCATCTTATATACGAAAGGAAATTTTAAAACCTGAAATTTATATTAGAGGCTTCTTTTTCCTATACACTGAGAGCAATTTTTCCTTCGCTCTGCAGGGCGATTAACAGACAATAAAATACTGTCTGTGTTGGGAGATGGTTTTGGCCCTTAGGTTAGCTCTTGAAATGTAACTGCATGCACTCCTACCGCTGCAAAGTGGGGGGAAATGTCTGTCGCTTATAACCCTCCGCGCACAGCAGTGATTCTTTGGCACTGGATGTTTTGGGCTAATACGCCGAGGCAAAGAGCATCGGTACCGCTGCCAAATTAAAAGCATTTTAAGTCAGTTGTGCTCAGATGTAAATGACTTGCCAAACGGCGAAGAAACACCAGGGTGAGCGAGTCTGGAGTGGCGAGGCAGTTTTCCTCATTAACTGTTTTACTCTTGGTCCCAGCGATCGCCTGTTTGACACCCAGATCAAGCGAGGCGCGGGGCCCCGGGGAAGATCTGCTTTAATTAAGCTTAACTGTGCAGTAAGGACAAGCTAATGGTGTGGCTGGATAGGCACTGGGGAAGATCTTTTTCTGCAATAATATTGCTTTGAATCCTCCCATCAGGGCAACTGCCTGACTGCCAGGGTGACTTCTGACTTAGAGGAGTGTTTCCTTGTATTTATAAGCCCAAAATACAGCAGCGGCAGCTCTCCTCGGTGCCGGTGTTAACTGAGGAGGGATACTGGCACCTCAGCATGACTAACATCTTGTAAGCAGCAATAGCGTTTTGCTTCTCTTTGTCAGAACGAGCACGCTTTTTGCCTCCAAGTCTGTAGTCTCAGCGAACGTGGTATTAATCACGGAGGCGGTGGCGTGTGTGCGGTTATGCTTGAGGAGCACACCTGGTTCACCGAAGATGCAAGAAAAATTCTGTCCTGTATTAAAAGCTGTATTGTTTCTAATGACCTTTTTGCAATATGGGTGCGTGCATACGTGTAAAAGGCTGAAAAGAAACAAATTACTAGTTCTGTTCTAGTTAACTGAGTCCCCGGAAAGGGTTTGCAGGCGTTGATAAGGCCTAGGAGCAACCAGACCAGTAGGACAGTATTTCAGTGCCAACCTTGCTGACTGTCAGCAAGACAGAAGGAAAAAGGAACCTTGAGCCATAAATGCTTTCACACACTACTCTGCGCTCACATCGTGCCTAAAGGCAAGGTCTAACTCTGCCTGTGGAGACCCTCAAACCTCCAGCTGGTCTGGTTTCCAGCATCTCTCCCGGGAGGTGACTCCACAGGACAATACATTTCCAGCGGTAGGCAGGCTGAATTTCTCTTTGTTTCACCCCATTACTTCCAGCCGTTATATTTTGCTATTTACCGAGTCCTGGCAATGTGTTTAGGTCCTTTGCATCATGCTGCTGTGTCTCCTCTTCCTTTTGTGTCAAAATGGGTTTACCTGACCTGTGTGAGATGGTGTTTGTTCTACCATCCTAATTAATTATGCTGACACGACTGGTGAAGAGGATGCCAAGCACCGTGGCATTAGCAGTCAGAAGCATTTTCTCGGGATGAAAAAGGGCAGAGCACAGAAACAAAAGGAAGCGGAGAGATAATGAGGGAGCCTGTGACCTTTCCGAGGTCTCATTCCCCGAGACTCATGCATTATTTCAGCGACTGTGCAATTAACTCCTGTCGTTACCGCACATGTGTGCAAGCCCTTCCAGGGCGGTCCCGCGGAATCGAAGGGAAAATGATGACTTTTTAGTAGGCTTGAAAACAGAAAGCTGGGGCTGAATTTTGCACATAACACTATTTGCCCTGAGGGTTTTGTCGGGCAGATATTGGTGTATAACCATGTGCAACAGCTCATTTCAAGGAAGTGGAAGCAATCTAATAGTTCTGTATGCAATATTTATTGTCATCCGCTCTAAGAAAAACTCATTTGCATATGAGACTGAACGGAGGCCATAAAATAGCACGCATTGACTGTAACCATCATTGTTGAATAAGTTAAAATACCAAATGATTTATGAACGTTATTTTCCTTGATTACAGGAGACGACGGTGGTTCCAGAGGGTGCTGCTGCTCAACAGCTTTCCTTCCTCAAACTTAATGCCAGAATATGCACTTTGCTGAGTGAGAGGGGGCATGATTACAAAATGCTTCTAGACTTGCTTCTAGGTCTGATTTTTAAATTTCTAAGAGGGCAGCTCTGCCCTTCATTACTCCAGTCTTCCTGCCAATTCACCCCTGTCCCTTTTACCTCTGCCCTGATCGTACCGAGAAACACTCGGTCCTCAGAGAAAGATCCTGAGTCTTTTGACTTTAACATGATGTTTTGTCTCAGTTGTCCTTTCAGTTCTTGATTTAGTAAGCCTGGGCTGATAGGTTTTTGTTAGGGACTGTCTCTTTATGCAGTGTCTGTATGGTACAGGGGAGTTCTGGTACTACAGTTTGTTCTGGGGTGCTGTTACTATAACAGTAATCCTCATCCTGGTAGTATAGACTTGTTTCAGGCAAGCCTCTTTACAATTGAGATTTCTTGAGCTTACAGTACAGGTCCTAACATATTACCCACCTATAGTAGGTAATGCACTAAACCGCTGCCCCATTTAAGCACTAGCAGGGGTTGCCCAGAGAGGTGGTGGAGGCCCCATCCCTGGCAACATCCCAGGTCAGGTTGGACGGGGCTCTGAGCACCCTGATCTGGTTCAAGATGTCCCTGCTCCCTGCAGGGGGGTTGGACTGGATGGCCTCTGAAGGTCCCTTCCCACCCAAAGCATCCTATGGTTCTATGGTTTCAGAAGAGAATGCCGCAAAATTTCTACTCCTGCATAAGGTCTGACGTACTACTAGACTTAGGATAAACTCACAGGATTTCTGCGCTTTCTTGATATTTCTTTTAATTTGGAAAATGCGGGTAACTATTGGCTCCACTGAAGGTGATGGAAAAAAACCTCAACTCACTTTGATGAAGCCAGGAGTTTATGCACACCATTTTGTCATATGTTGTGCAGTGTTTTGAGATTTGGGATTGAAAATACAGAACGAGTGCAAAGCGGGGTATTTTAAAGTGAAAACAAGCCAGAGAAAATTAATCTGTGGTGAATATAATTTCCTTAAAGCAAAGCAGTATCAAAAATCATTCATCTCAGATCACTTGTCTGATGGTTTGTGGCTGTGAAATTCTGGGGTTGAAAGAAGTTGGGGTCTCTGAGAATCAAAAAATGGGCGATGATTTAAAAAACACAAATGGCAGCTGGTAACACTACTCCAACAAAAATCAGGTGGAAGACAGGCAGCTGATGCTGGACAGTGAACTGAAAGGCTGAGTTTTAATTCTGGATTTCCAACTGCTATTGCTGTTGAATTTTAATTCATTTCTATTTCTACCACTGCTCTTTCCTTGTTTAGATAATAAAGAAAACTTGGCTATGAGTTTTACATAGCAATTGCGGTTATTCTGCGGTTACCTTTTTTAACTGGTACTGTAGTTACCACAGCAACAGTAAATGGCTTAGTTATAATATGAAAACTTTCTTTACAGAAGCAAATCTGATAAAATGTCATGAACCGTCTTGAAGAAATACGTATGTTCCAATAAAAATCACCCAATGTTTCTGGGGTTACTGTAGCAATACATTAACAATTCCATGGTTAACATCTCGTCCGTATCTCGCTTGTAAATCTGCCATAGTTAGTCCTGAAACCAGCCTGAAATGTTGCATTGCCAGCTCTCAACTGGGGAATGATCAAAAAATGGCACTCCAAACCAAACTGATTCAATTGAACGCAAAAAGAAGCAGCTCCTGTTAGTTCCCCCCCAGCATATATAGAGACACCTGAGGACCGATGATAAAACGAAGGTTTGAGAAGGGTATTCTTTAAATTCACGTTTCAGAAGCGTAGTTTAGTAAGCGGTAAAGAGGACAGTTAGTAAGATTCTATGATTCTATGATTCTATTCTATGTGCCACTGGAGCAGAACGAGGGTCTCCCTTGCCTGGCACCTCGCTGCAGGCACGGCCGGTGCTGGGTGCCCAGCTCGTACATCAAACCCATCAACAACCGTTGACTGCCATGGGTATCTGTATGGCTCCCGTTTCGATGTCTGATACTCTCAAGGCTTTCAGTGTGTTTATCCTGTCAATACTAAGCCAGGTAGAGCAGCAGTACTGTTATTTCTGTTATACGCATGAGGTGGGGGCAAATTACCTGCAGATTTTTCTTTTTATCTCCCAATAATTGGAGTGTGAACTGTGAATACGGAGAGTTTATATCCCTTTTAGTCTTCTCAACCCATCACCTTCCCAAAGGCAACAATACACAAGAGCATTTTTATAGCTAAATCATGGGTAGGAGGGGGAGGAAGGTTGAGGTTATTCTGCCACTGTGGTGTTACTGTTCAGAGCATCGTACCGTGCTTGGAAGTTGCTGGGTTTTTCTGCTGCCTGTTCCCGTGCGGATTTTCACAGCTCTGCCATAAATACAGGAAATTAATCTGTATATTTCCAACCAAAGATGGGAACTAGGGAATGAAATTCAATTAAGAATCTGGTTGCTGAGAGCCACGGCAGAGAAGCACAAGAGCTGCCCTGTCTGGGACAAATCGTCATGGACCCAGCAAAACCACATCTGAGACACATCTGGAAACCGGTTACATGACATAAACATCTGACTCTGTTATCCTGCATTTCCAGACGGAATTCTTGACACCGGTATTTTCACTTGATAGTGAGGTGAGTTGGGATTGATTTTAATAAAGTTGCTAGTTAGGAAGAGGCAGTTTCATACCAACAATGTTCCAATTAGTAGGATTGGTGTACAGTTTCAGCAAAATTTAGGTTTGATGGGAGCTTTTTTTGGAACTAGACCTCTGTGACAACACGACACGCAAGCTGCTGGTAAGGTTTTGAAAACCTTCTCAAACATCTCTTGCCTGCTAGAGTATGATTAAAAACGTGGAGCATTGAAGCAAGCATTAGGAAGAAATATAGTTCTAAGGAAAACCAGAGACATTCTTATCAGATGGTACACTGGGGCAGCTGGATGTCTTTATGTGAGAAAAGAATACTTACAGTCCTTTTAGATCATCAATTACGTGGAGACCTGAGTGCCTCTAAATTCGGGAGTCTTCCTGTTTAGGAAAGGAGGACAGCATGTAATGGATAGATGGGAAGAGAGCCATTTCAGGGGACATAATCACACCTTTTGGAAGCTGTGGGAAACGTGAACCTCCAAGCCCTTTTCTCACTAATGGCAGATGCCATCCCCGGTGTAATTCAGTGCAGATGAGCGGTAGGGCGAGAGCAGGAACGGAGCCATCACAGGCTGACCCACCGACAGCCGCCGCGCCGCGCCGTGCCCACGGACTTAGGCTCAAGGAGAGACCCCGTCCGGCGGCAGATGGCAAAGCACTGACCACAGCAATTGGAAAGGCCCTAAGGAGCCACTACACTTGGTGACCATCGCAATGTGTTTTCGAGGTCTGAGCTGCAGATAGGGGTAATTCATCAGAATACCTGTGCTCCTTGACAGCTACAGTGAGGACTCTGTCAAGGTGGATGCTGGCTTGCAGGCACACCAACGGCACGTGTTCAATCAAGGGCACAGCGGTTTGGATTTTCTTGTTGTGCTGCAGAAGGTGATTGCGGAGCTGTGACTGGGTAGCTGCGCGAGTTATATCAGCCTTTCTATCTAGATGTCAGCTATAATTATATTTTTCTGTGTCTGGCTAGATTATAACTGATTCATATCTATTTAACCTAGCCAAATTATCTACAGTCCGGTCTCTTTTCACTAGCTGTTACAATCTAATTTGATCTGGTTACTGGTGAGGGATCTTAATTTAATACGTAATATATTTTTACTTTTTTCTCTTTTAAAACGCAAAAATCAACACGAAGAGTTTGGATTTTTTTTTACCGTACTTTTTCCTTCAGGCACGGACTCAACATTTTTCAAGCAACCTCAGAATAGCTTTTTGGTTAGGGACTTCTTCAAATACTTAAAATGAAAAAAAAAGATTTATTTAATTTGGTTGGTGTGACTGGAGTGTACTCTTTGAATGCCAGCTGGCAGAATTAGGTGGCTGGGGAAGAGATTGTGTACTGCAGTACCTAAAAGGGAGATGAAGATTTCTTTGATGTCTATAGCAGGGATGTGATTCAACTATTCAATTTGATCAAAGAAAACTAGATCAACTAAATTTGCTGGGTTTTTTAGAATAATTTTTATGAATCTCCGGTTTTACACCTGGTAGGTACATTTTTATTCCCATGCGATCTGCTTTTGAGACTGAACTTTGGTAGCATCAGCCTAACAGTAAAATTGGATTTCAAGGCATGCTGCTGTCAAAATTCCCTCTTTCTTCGGTGAACTTACACACAGTGATCACAAAAAGAAATTTTCAGCCCAGCCAGAATGTGACACCTGAAGTAATTACCAGCTGTGCAGGTCTGGGGTTAATCTGAGGACAGTTCATGAGATATGCAGAGCAGTGCAAACAAGCAGCAAAAGGAAGGATGAAATATATCAGAAAAATGGTTTCTGGGCTCTGCTGTATCTTTTAAAATCAATGAGTTCCTACCCCAGTCTCCAGTACCAGGGGTGTTAAAATAGAGCTGTGCACGCAGGTCGGTGGAAGAAGGCTCGAGCAGCAGGTCTGGGGGCTCAGGTTGTACTTACAAGTCTTGTTACACCCTGAGATGTCAGACACGGACCTAAAGCCAGGCAGGGTTCCACCAAACATCACACTTAAGTGTGTCCTGTTGTGCATTGCCAGCGAAATATCTTCCCCTCCTCCCTCCCACCTTCCCATGTGAACCCAGCGTCAGGGTGAATAAAATTACACGCGCTGGCCGGTAGATAAAAATCTAGTGAACGTTGGCTAACATCATGTTGAGCAACGGTAGCATGCATTTGCATACGCCTTGGCAACTCTCCTGTCCGTGATTATTCGTGAGTTTTGGGGTTTCTTTGCTCTTTGCCTGTGCGTCAGTATTAACAGCCAGACGTGGTAAGTTGGTGATATGGTGTGGACTCTTTCTGTGTTCTTTGCTATCCTTCATCTCCTTGCTTAATAAAACCAGTGCCCATGTTTAAATATTTCTAGCATCTCAGTGTCATGTCACGGACAGGAAAGAAAGGAGTTTAAAAGATCTTGCTTGCGTACCCCACAGGTATGTGGTATGCTCATGAGCAGCCTTGGATAGAAGGATGTACATGAACGCGTTGGCATCATCGCAGGCATGGCAAACCTCTTAGCAAAAATACAAGAGTTAACATATCCGTCCCTACAAGGACGATACAGCTGCATGCAGTGCAGTAACTGTCAGGGAGGCTTGCGGAGGGGATGTCGCCAGCATTCAGCATAAATAGCTAACGTCCTTTTGCATGGAAGAGAAGTTGGAGGAAATGAGAAGGGCAGCTGCGTTCCCTGTAGAGCAGAGAGTTTATTTTCAAAGGCAGGTCTCAGAAGCGTGGCCCCTGTTAGAGCTCTCTCACCTGCATCTGAGACACCAAACACAAATGTAACTGCCTTTGTAAAGGCAAATTTTCCAAATCAGGGTTTCTCTGGAGATAGCATATTGTCCTCAGCAGCAGGAAAAGCAGCAAATATTCTGAAGAACTCGTAAAATCCTGGAATGGGATTTAAAGTGAAGGATTCTTTTTGTTATTTTCTTCTCCCTGGGAGCGGCTGACCTTCCTAGGCGAATCGCTGACGCCTGCTGTCAGCGCTACCCCTAAGTTTCTTATTCAGATATGAAAGCAGCCCTTTGATTGAGTCAGCTCTTTGTGGTGTAGGTACTAAACCCAGCTCTTTGCTAAACTTCATCTGCCCCTGTTATTGTTTCTTAATTACGTAACACAGTCACACAACGCAGCCCACCTTGGCCTCACCTGTTTGAAATTATATTGATTTTACCTATAATGCACCTGGGGCTTTTGTCAATTAGCACCTTGTCTGCACCTCCTAGCTGGACCAGCGCCTTTAAAAGCACCATCGGTGAGCAGGGTAAGCCTTGTTTGCCATCACTTAAGTATGTGGCTAGCTTAGAGAAAGAGGAATTAAGGAAACATTGCTGGAGGAAAAAGTTACTAAAAAGCCTCTTCTTAATTTAGTATCTTCTGCTATTTGGCAGAAAATACCAACTTAAATTGCTTGCGGAGCATGCTAGCGCTGTGTCTGGAGTGATATTGCAAGACTGGAAATCCTTTCACCTTCTCCTGAAGTCTCCGGTCCTCGTGCTTAGAGTCTCAGTGGGCAAGGTAAGGATTGGGAATAGCGTTGTCCTTGCTGTTTTACACAGGGAGGAACATCCAAGGGGATTATTGAACAGTCAGACTTGTGCAGAACAACTGCTTAAACCTGGTTATTACTGCAGTTTTTTTATGTCTTCCCATTGTCTCTAAAGCTGATGGAATAAAAGAAATAAAATAATTTCTAAAAGGTAATTGCATCTTACTGGCATATTTGAAAGGCCACCTAATTCATTAAGTCCTAGACCAAAATATTCCAAACTACATAAAAAAAAAAAAATCCTATCCAATGCTCTCGGTGAGTAGGATTCACGTGAAGGTTTCGAACACCTCTAATCTGCCTTGAGTGCCTTAGGGATGTGCCATTTGGCACCCAGGATTTCTAAAGCAGAGGAGACATAAAGCCTTAACCAGTACGTACTTATCCATTTTACAGCAGGCATTGTTTCTCTTAGCCCAGCATCCCTTAAAAAAAAAAAAAAAGCCTCTATTTTTAATCCAGTTTGGGGAAAAATAACAGCTTTTATAACATTTACTTTTTCGTCCCAGCAGCTCTCTTCCTGAGGTGCATCCGTAATATAAAGTGGAAGCAGTTTAGGCTATGTGAATTGAAAATTCAAGTGTTTAATTATTTCAGTGAAGCATGCTAATTATAGATATTTGAGGTCTTGCTCATTGCGCCGCAGAATTTCTTTTAATAAGAGCAGCTACAACTTAAAGAAACTCCATTTATTTTGTCTGAGGGCTTAGAGGACATTTTCAAACAGAAATGTAGATAGTAACTGAATGTCTTATAATGCGAATGTTTGGAGGTAAATAGCCTGTTTTCTTAAATGTCATCAAAGCATTTGTTGCATCAACAAATCCTCAAGAGTTTTCATTTTTCATATACATTTTAATACCTATAAAACAAGCATAAATTCGCAGTTTAAGACACACTCCCACAGCACCAGGGCTCTTTTGCTCTGTAATTGTCTCTCTTAAATGACAAGTGTGAAATTTGTAGCGCTCTCCTAAATTATAGCTTGCAGATAATTCCACCAATTTGCTCACATATTTGCAGTGCTTTTTTTTTATTATTTAAAAAAAAAAGCCTTTTTCCTTCATCTTCGCAATCTCTGTGGGTCAAATGCGGTGTCTTCCTTTCTAGTGCTTTATATCTGCTTGGAAAAAGCAAGTATCATGCCTAGTGAAATGTCTCTGGTTTAAAGCAAAATAGTCAGTAAGGTAGAAGCAATTTAAAGATTATTAGCGATTTTAAGTTGATTCTAATCATTAGTGATTTTGAGGTTAGTGACTTAATTATGCTTAAGAGCAGGCTCTTTCAACAACCAAACATTGCCTGTCGTCATGGGTTGGTGATCTGCACAATTCAGCTGCAACTTTTCATGGGCCAAAATGAGCAGATTGAAAATCAGCAGTTGATTAATTTAGATTTCTGTGTCACAGGTGTAGCTGTTGGGTTTGGTAGCTTTTTAGTCAGGTGGTTTTCATTTCTACAAATAACTCTACCCTTTTAATAACCAAACCTTATCTCAGTATTCATTTTGATTTAAACCGTGACAGTGTTGGATTCCTTGACACCTAGGGTAAGACACGCAGATAATATAGATGTTATCGCGTCCATCAGTCACTCTGCCTTAAAGGGCTGGGGACATGACAAATTGAACCTCTCCACGGTTGTTTATTGTTCAGCTTCTTGCTTTCTGCCAGCTCTCCTACACTCTTGATTCATACTCAGTTTGATTTCTGTGTCTTGTGCATCTGTAACGGCTTCACCACGGCAGTCACCTTTATAAGGCATGTGACCAAAATCTTAATTTTTCATATTTTCAATTTTGTCTGGTCCCTGGCATTTTCTTCCTTTTAGAAGTACTTGCACATGTCCACTGGCATGGAACTTGGGCAGGAGTGATTGGAGAATGCTCTTTTTGGCTTGGCTTTTAGTTTGGGTGGTTTTCTGCTTAATTTTGTTCTTCTGTCACTTTGCACATAGAGACACCAGCACACAGGCCACCAGGGACCGCGGTGGCACCTTGGGAAGCGCTCTGGACTCCCCCAAGTTGCTTGGCTGATGGCATTACCTTAGCAGCGGAGTGAGAAACGGTAGAGCACAAGCCCTTTGGGGAATCGCTGAATGCCTTCACACCAGCTAATTTATTGTTAACAGCATATCATTGCTCAACCTGGGTATTGGTCTATGCTAATTCTTTTAAATGAAGAATTACTGTCACGGTGGTATAGCTAACGGGAGGCACTTGAGCAGTTTTATTCTCCTCATCCCAAGTCTTGCCAATCATGATAAGATACTGCTTTGGAATTAAGAGAACCCAGTTTTAATATTCAGCTGAGAACACGAGACTCAAAATGCTTTTTTCTTTAGCACGCGTATTCTTGGGACATGCTGCTTTGGTCTCTGCAAGGCCATGAGGCGGCTCACATACCCTCAGTCGTGGTCAAATAGCTAATTTTTCCTAGCTATTCACTTGAATGTGTTATAGGGCAGAAATCTTTAAAAAGGCCCTGCTAAGGGACACTGCAAGAAAGCTAAAACTGCATCTTGTGAGTCTGTTCAAAGGACTGAGGGAAGGGTTTGGGCAAGCAGCTACTTTGAAAAGCATGTACGGCCAGCATCTTGAATGCTCTGGTCTTAACTTTTCATGACATTAAAAAGGCCACCTGACCCACATATCCAGGCAGCTGTGGCTTTAAGTCATGCTCTTAATTGCCCTGCACTAAAGCCTGTTTCCCTTCCTTGCAATGACTTCTTGCCCGACCTTGGATTGGTCCAAAGGGTTAGATCCAGACAAATTTGTCCAACACATACCTCGGGCTCCTTGTGAAACCCCCAGCTCCTGCAGGTTTAGCGGTCATCACACCATGAAATGATGGAAACTCGTTCTGCTTTTGTGAACTGAGAAGCATGAGTGGCTGCAATGCGAGATCAAAGTCCTGTTTAGATGTGGCACGGGAGGACACTTAACACATGCTTCCCATGGAGTGCAAAGATGACTCGAACAGCAGCAATATTTGCTATTAAAATGAACAGTCTGTAATGTCGTTATTACTGGCCAAATGGAGATATGAAGATAATTGCAGTCTCTATCCTCTGCCTGTGAGTGGAGCTCGGTAAAAATGCATATCGAAAAGGAGAAGGACTTGGGAATAGCACCCTGAACCCAAGCAAGGCCAGGCAGAACAGATGGCTCTGCAAGAAAGTTTTGTGTCAAATTTTCTACCTGTGACAGAATCCCTGTATGAGCTTGGAGAAGTCACTTCTTCTATCTCACCTCTTGCTCTAAAACTAAGATGATTCTATTTTACCAGACAGGATAAACTGCAAATCCCTTTTAAGTGTCAAAGCCAGATTTTTCTTCTCTTTCCCCATATTTTCATAACTCTGACTGCAATGGTTACACTGGATTAATAGGCACTATTTCTCCTCCCTGGCAACAACTTGCCTGCAAACTTGTCTTTTGCTTTGAACAGAACTATGCAGCCTTGGAAATCCTTGTGGCAGGGAAGGTCTTCAGGAAAATCTCTTCAGGATAATTAAAAATAAGTGTGGGACTATGCATGCAGGCTTAATTAAATTCAAGTATCTTGTAGTTTGTCTTCTCTTCATGCAGCCCTGTATTTAAGATTGATATGTGTTTGGGTAGCATGAACCCAATTACAGCTGCATTTTACAAACAGCAACAGTTGACTTTCTCCAGGTGAGCCTAGTGGTTTTTTTTTTCTCATCAGGGTCTAATTTCAGCCAAACAGCACAGAGCAGCTCTACCATAGATCAAGATGCTCTGCTGTTACCTATATTTCATGGTGTCAGTACGCTGACAGCCACAGTCTGCAGAGCTGTCACCTGAGCCAGCGCCGTCAGCCTGCATTCTGCAAGGTTATGCTCGGTCTTAAATTAACATTACTTTCTGCTGGTGCCCAGCGCTCAGAAATTCCTTATTATCAAAGCGATCACTGCAAGGGTTTTTTTCCTCATCCATCACACTGTCACTACCCCACTGTCCCTTTTGCCATGGTTTCCTTTTACTTTATTCTGATTTTTTACATGAGAGTTCTGTTCAGTCTGTTTTTCCGTAGTAATTTGGTCACCTCTCCAGATCTTATGGATTTATTAGGATCCGCAGCTGCTAATAAAACTTAATTTCTGTAAGTTTGGGGAGAATAGATGTAGTGGCTGGGCAAAGGTCTGTCTGGTTTTTGGTTCTATGAAGCACCAGCGTATCCTTTCACAACTCTTCTATCTCTTGCAAAACCTCCATGTGAACACTGGCAAATTAGTTTTAAAAAACAAAAAACAGTTTGTTTTGTGGAAAGGCAAGTTTTGCATTAATCTGGCTAAATCCACAGGCTGTGTTTTAGCCATCTCTCAGTGCAACAGAGTTTTATAAGGAAAATTGCATCAAATCCTTATTAATAACAGCGGCTCTTTGAGGAAGCTTTCTCTCCGCTGATGCACCCGGGTGCTTAGTGCTGAGAAGCTGTCGCACTAATCAGGATGAGCTGAGCGTGTGTAAAGAATACAGCTTTGTTAAGGACTCCTTATGAAAGTACAAGAATAAGGAGGGGGGAGAAAGCAACGATGGTAAAACCAGCAACGATACGTTGATTTTGAGGAGAACAACAAGATCATCTTTCAGACGTGTGTTCAATGCCTAGGGGGAAAATGGAGCAGGGAAAAAGAGGCCACAGCGAGGGTACACCGACTGAAATTTTGTAGAGCTAAAGGGCCAGGACTGATTTGTAACTGTTATAGATCAGCTAAAGCTGTGCTGGGAAAGCGGAGGCTGACATGTCTACCTCCTGCTGTTGCTTTGATTGCCAAGCAGCTTGGGGATGCATGCTTTTTCATCGGCAAGGGTCACGTCGCTGAGTAGGGTGGCAGAAGGATGCAGCCAGGCACTTATATATCCATAGGTTCAGGCTAACCGACAAGCGAGGCAGATAGCCCTGTCAGTGTAGGAACTATCTCAAAGTACCTGTGAAATCTCAGGCACGGGCATCCATCCACCTGCGGCATCAAGACAATAGATCTTTCTGAGACCAAATTGCTTGTGGTGTTATGCTGCATGACACTGTTGGCAAATATTTCCTCCCCACGGCGGTGTTCGTTCAGGCCACAGCTCTGTAAACGCTTGCATGTCGGCTTTATCGAAGAGTTGGCTGAAATTAATGGAGTTACTCGAAGCAAAGCACGCAGCAGGAGCCTCATGGAATAGAAACCTGTGGGTTGGCAACAATGTTTTTCCATTTCCAGTCCACCAAACTGTGTGGTTTATAATCAAAATAATTAAGAAAATAAGTGAAATAATGCACAAGGGTGTTTTTGCCCTTTTTAAGCTTATTTTAACAAATATGGATTTGGTGGAGTCTGTGATACTTTTTTTTTAACTTCAAAATGCTCAAGTTTTAGCAATAGCTGTGTCGATTAACCTAACCAGTCATACACCTTCAGCTTCAATTTTACTGTTTGCTACAGAAGCGAAAAGAATTTATGTGCCCAAACCCTCGCTTGCTTTTTCAAAACGTGTATAGGTTGTTAACTCCTCCTCTAGCAGACAGAATCCAGTTGTACAGTTACAGACCTAAATCAGGATGGCTTTATTTAGCTACTTGGTCACCATCTCCTTGGGTATGAATTGATAGCATTCCTTTTTTTTTTTTCCTCTCGAATTTTCATGAATTTTCTCCTGCTGAGGCTCTGACACTGTTAGCTTACTGGGTATGTTTGCATCGGGCATTTTGGTTTGTACCGGACCCTGGGGAACATGAAATGTTCAAGCCAGATATTTCACCATGTGACGGGTGCCACAGTTGGACACTTGAAGCACAAATGTTTAAGGGAAGCCTCAGATTCCTGATTCAGCAAGAAAGAAGTATGTATTTAATTCCCACTGAAACTCAGCTGGAGCATTTTGCCCAGATACCGGGCAGGTAGGAGGCCAGTGAAGCCGGGTTACGTTGTGCTATGTGCGGAGTTGCGCTGCAGCAGAACACTGGTGGGGTTTTTGTTTCTGCGAAGTTCAACAAACTAATAGTGAAAAACTAGGAGAAAAGAATCAAAGTAGAGCTACCACCAATGGTAAGGTAACTCTTGGGGGTTGCAGGGGGGGAAAAAAAAAAAAATCAGCTGTCTTGCAACTTTATTATTGCTATTGATCATGTTTATGAAGATGACGTGAAGTTGCAAACTGTTCTAATTCCAAAAAAAGGCAGTTAGAGCGATGCAAAGTGGTCTATCACATAGTGTGTGTGACAACTTTGTTACTGCAATGGACTGATATCGCAGTGGGGAAATACAGTCCGTGTAAGTTATTTTGAAACAAAATGCAGTAGCCTACATGTTACTGTATAGAATTTATTTTTTATGAGCCTCAATAATTATAGTGAGTGGTTACCAAAATGTACAGACAAAAGGGAATAAAGTGAGATGTTGTAGCTAGAGCAGCTCCTTTTGGTTTCATCTCTTGCGATCATGTTGTGCATCTGTTAGCACTTGAGTTCACAGGGACTGATCCAGCACCAGCTGATGTTGATGAAAGGATATCTGTTACCTTTAGGGGCTTCTGGATTAACACCAGATTTATTAAAACTTTCAGCCTGGGCCCAGCTGGCAGTTGGGAAGGTGAAAGCCTCTTGTTTTCACGAGTGTCTTAAACCTAAATTATCCAGGATGTTTGTCACATATTCGGTATTTCTACAGGTTTGAGGACTCTGTTAGTACTTTAGTAGGTAAAAAGGTGTATAATGTTGAAATGGACTTTCAGACGTGTATGTAACGGTCTGCTTTGCAATTAAAGAAAAGGCTTGATGTATTTTTGGGTTTTATTCTCTTGAAACGCCTTCATCGGGGGCATTTAAGCGTAAGTGTGTAGAATAGGAGTTGTTCATATAGAAGGAGAGGAGCTCTGGGTGTACAGGCTCAGTTCCTGACTCTGGCTTCACTTGACTAAGTCATAAAATCTAGACTGCATCCCTGTCTGCAAAGTATGTACATTAATGCTTCCTTACACAGGAGGAAGATCATAAAACCGTTGATGATTTTGAGATCCTTCACCGGTAACTGTGCTATTGAAAGGGCGGATGGAAAATGAAAATATGTCAGACATTCCCTAACTTTTTCAAAACCTGCTTTGCAGAATATAACCTAGAGGCTAACTCACCATGAAATTTATTACTCACTTAAATACTGCATCGCTATCTTGTGCTCCAACTGAACAATGTTTCCTACTGCTCGCTATCAGAGGGAACAGTCTGCTGCAACTACTCCATAATTGTTCTACTAATGTATACTTTATTAAACTCCTGCTGTTTTCTTGACTGGTTGATCTACTAAAAATAGCCTGATTAATAAAATGGATGTCAGATGAATCCATCTCTATGTATTTTTCCCATGGAATTAGTACTAAACAGTAATTTGATTATTTTCTTTTTCTTTTAGTGTTACGCAATGTCAATTATTCTCTGTAGAGGTGCTAGTGGATTGCTGGTAGGATATTATAAAATTGAGTTCAATTTAGGTTGGCAGTGATGAGAATTCAGGTGTTAACTGATCTGTTGTGTCATGGCAACCATGGAATAAATTACGATGCAACTAGCCCAAGTGAACTGAGTCTGGGTGAAGGCCCTCTTAGATTTTAGCCTTACAAAATCTAAAAATAAACGTGGTTGGGAAGCCCTCATTAAAATCACATCTGCATAATTACATGCTATGTATTTTAAATTCCCTCTGTAGTTTCAGATGGATACAGTACAGGTTTGTGAGTCTGTCCTTTGCCTGCTTCTCTCCAAATCACAGTTGCGACAGGATTTGCGTGGCTCTTTTCAGGCTGCAATGACGTTTGAACACAGCTCTGGCGAATGTCGTTATGCAGATGTAAAGCAGTATTTCATTCTTCTTCTGTGTTATATATTCAGATGTTAATGATGTATTGTCTGGAAACTACAATTATGTCACAGGATATCAGTGAAAGAGACTCTTTACTAAATAGTTCAACGACATGATACACTGCACATCACAATATTTGTCCGTGCCATTTGAGACTCTTGCATGTTCTCTATAGGGTTTTGGAAGGAGAAATGGGACATCGCAGAGGGCTTGATTATCCTCTCATCAGCAGTCATGTTACTTTGTTGATTTGACGGCATTCCCCTAGTCTACAAAGCTATAAATAAAGGGAGGATCAAGTATTACGCTTACAG
>VYZW01062854.1:107384-215579 GCA_013401315.1 Balaeniceps rex
AGAACACAGTTAGGACCTTGTTCACCAGCCTATGGCTAATGTGTCTCACGCATTTGTTGTCAGAAAGGGACATGAAGGTGCCAGCTTCCCTCTGCCTCGCCCAGACCCTTCCAGTGCAGTGTTTAGTACAGCCAGATGTGATATGATGTGCCCAGGAAGAAAGACTGCAGGACAAATCACTTCATGTAGCTGCTTCTGGAGAAGAGAGTCTCTGAAAATGCTTTGAAAGCTTAAAAAAAGAAAAAATAAAAAAGGACAAGGAACTGAATAGAAGTCTGTTAGACAGGAGAGCAAAGGGATCTGATCCCTTCTGTACTTAAAATGATCAAATCTGTGCAGCCTGGTATTGACCAAGTACCTGAATTGCAAATATGTGTAATACTGGCTTTACTAGTAGGGAAAACAGAAAAACCAGTTACTATTGTTTCCATAGCACCTCAATATAAATAGCACCCGGCGGTTTCCATGCAACAGCAGTTAGCAAATTTAATAATGTACTTTGTGTTTATTAAAGGTGGTGATTCTCGAGCTTTAGCAAGCTGGGTTAAATTCAAACTTTGTGAGAAAAACACAGAGGAAGAAAATCAATGAATCGGAATGGTTTTCCTTTTCCTGGGTGAAATTCAAAGTCTGCACACAACTGAATCCTTACAGGTTGTATCACTTATGTTTGGACTGATGAAAGGTCCAGGAAGGATGATTTCATTACCTTTGCTCCCGAGTGCTGCTGTCTGAAGCCCCAGCTGACTCTCCTGGTCATTAAAAAGGGGATATCTAGATTTTTCTTGTAGCCTGTTGTAGGTCATTTCTTCTTTTGAATGGGCACAGGCAATAGGCTGCCTGCAGATCTGGGAAGAGACGCTGGGTTTGAATCCCAAGTTAATTCTTTGGCCGCTAGCCCATTTTTGTAACAGATACTGGAAATTCCTACATAGGTCCTGCTGTTGCTCTTAAGATCTTTTTAACAAACTGAACAAAGCAGATGTGTGTGGTAGCAGCCTTGCTGGCCGCCATCTTGAGGGTGTGCTTTGCTGGCTGCTTTTAGAAAAAATAAGCGTGCAATTAAAAACCCCAACATCCAGATCTCTTGAATGCTAGCAGAAGCTTGTTTTACAATCCCATTAACGGGTTTAGACTTCATGAAGAGATGCAGTTTGTGCTCCTTCTCACTCACAAGTAGGCTTCAGAATCCTTCTGGCTTTTCTGATTCGTGAAGCAGTCTGGGAGGGGTTGGTGGCTTTTTTTTTTTGCTTCATGTGTCCATGTACAGTCTTGCTGGTCATGTAAGCCTGTGAAGAAGTGAGAAGGTCTTTACCTATTAGTCTGAGGCTCGGGAGATATGCTTTTTATTTCCTGGCTTAATCCATTTGTCCCTTGGCCCTGTGTCTCCTCAGCTCTGTAGAGGAGACAGAGCCAAGTCTCCCTCTACCTGAATCATTATGCAAAGTACTTCTAATATTGTTCTTGATTCTGTAAACATTTCTGTGTTTATTTGTGTCGTTAACTGGAGTGGTCTCCTTTCCTTCAGACATAAAATTAGGTATGTGTGCTGCTGTTGTTTCTCAGCCTCAGCTTTTTATCAGGCCTTGGCTGTAAGCACCTCTCATACAGACGGTGCTAGAAGATTAAATTACAGTTTTCCATGACTGCATTGGCAGTTGCTAAATTTAAATCTAGAATAAAGTACTGTTCAACTCCCAAAGCTCTGCATAGTCTGTTAGTCTCTGCTGTGTTAATATTCGTTTATGAAATAGTATTTTCTTGAATAATTTTTACTAAAAAGGTCACTGACAAGTCATCCCTGTGCCATTGCACTAATGGTAAAGTCACCTAGGGTGCTACAGGTTTCCACTAGCTTTCATAATTTCTTTTCTACTGTATCTACAGTTATAAGATACAATCCAGAGGACTGTGAACCCTTTGAGTGACGGTATTCAATTAAAGCATGTTTTATACAGGCATTGCTGAGAGCAATAACGAAGAGTGTTTTGTTCACCCCAAGCATGCCATAAATAACGCAGTGTAATTTTCACGCGGAGTCATCTATATATACAATGCCAGTGCAGATAAACTATATCACTGTACAGATAAGCTATATTACAGTAAGTAATTGCTCCCAAAAAGTTTAATCCTGAGATGCAAAACCAGCTTGGGGAGGACAAGCAGCTTTTTCTAGCCTCTTGTTCTCCAAAAATCAAGGGAATAGGGATTTTGGTTAGATTGGCCAGCTCTCCTTCCCTTTGGAGAACTTGGCAGCTGTGTGGGTAGGTGGCTGGTAAATAGGGAAAATACCAGCAGATGGGCACTAATGAACACATGGACTTGGTCCTGGGTTGTTTTGGGAGGAATCGGGCCGCTCACGTATTCCAGAGAGCTTCTCTGAGAGCACATCATGAACTCATTCTTCCGCTTTACCTCTGACTCAGTGAGGTTAAAAAGTCATTTTCAGAGTCAACGGCAGGAGCTGCAAGGGTTTCAGTATCCCTGTGGGTGCCTGAACTGTGGGCAATGGTAGCTAATAGATATCTCATAGCTAAAGTAAATCAGAAGTCTACCATGCTAGAAACTGTACAAAACTGCCGAGTGACGTCGTTCCTGTCCCAGATACTGCCATTTTGAAAAATGAGCAAAACTGAATCATAAGAAAATGAAGAAATAAAGTATTAACCTTCACC
Source organism: Balaeniceps rex (assembly GCA_013401315.1). Lineage (NCBI taxonomy): Eukaryota > Metazoa > Chordata > Aves > Pelecaniformes > Balaenicipitidae > Balaeniceps > Balaeniceps rex. Next base: position 110,060 of record VYZW01062854.1, read on the forward strand.
GTTTTAGATGAGCATGTAGAAAATGGATTTAGGGCCCAGGTGCTCAATACTCAGCAACTCTCATTAAGAATTTCACATGATGTTTTAATCAAATTTGAGATCTAATATAAAAGTGCTGTCCAACTTCTTTTTTAGCTTTTGTATTTGACAAAATTTATGTATGTGAGTAACTTCACCATTTTCCTTGAAAATTAATTCCCCAAAAGGAAAAGACCTTTGCAAGCATACAAAAAAGCACATTGAATAATAGCTTATAATGAAAGTTTAAAAAGGGGTGGGGAGGAAGAGAAAAACTAGGTTACAAAATTGAAAGTGTTTTGTATAAAAATGGATTTTAAAATAATTAGAGTAGACAAAATCTCTTTAGCATTCTGCCTTTATTAAAGCTTGTAAAGTGATTTGAGATTACTTGGGGGATGGAAATCTGAAAGTGAAACTTGTCATTGCGTAGTAGAATTAAATCCCCTTTTCTTTTTTAAAATCTGAAACCAACATGCAAGGCTGGGGATTTTTCATCTCAGCTGCTTAAATGTCAGGAATTAGTTTTTATCTGAGCAACCTGTTTATCAGAAAAATCCAGACATTCAAAGGAAGATAACTGAAGGCAATGGAAGAGTTGAAACAGGCTCACAAATACATTTCTGTCATGGCTTTATTCTCTGGAAATAAGTAGTACCACTGTTCGTAGATATGCGTAAATAAAAAGTCAGGCATGCCCTGAAGCAAGCAGGAAAAGATCAGTTTAACACCGTCGTTAATACTTTGACCAGCAGCCAGATGACGGACTCCAAATCTGTATTGCAGGTCTGCACAGTTCCAGAGTCCAGATTCCCACCCTGTTCCCTGTTTTGTACAACCTTGCTTCTCAGGGGGGCTGAAAGGGAGACCAAAATTCTTCATTTCCACATTAATTTCTTTTCTACTTGTAATACTCTGTTTTTTTTCCCAAAAAACCTGTGAGCAGAACTCAGAAAGCCTTTCTTCATTCTGACCATCAGTTTGCTGACATTCTATTTTCTCTTCATGCTAGTCATAGCCTACTTGAGACAATCCTGATGATACGTGTTCTGTTCCTCCCCTGGAGTACTCTTGGCAGAAAGGCTAGCTTGGGGAACTCTGATCTTTGTGCTTTCTAAAAGCTGACAGCAGAGCCTGGAAAATTGCTTGTATCAGGGGAAAGTAGAGAGTGAGGTATCAGAGGCTGCCATAAAGAAAAGCACCCAAGAAACCCAGGGGAGTTGGGTGGTCAGGAGCAAAATTGATGCTGCAACAGCGAGAAAATGTGAGTGCGGAAGCCTGATAAGACCATGGGTCTGTGCGAGGAGATCGTGCCTTTCAGATAAGAAAGAGTAAATACATCATTATAACTGTTAGCAAAGGAATGGAAGTCTGCATAGGAAGGAAAAATGCCTGAAATATGGTGCTAGAAATACTAGACACAAACCAACCCCTCTCCCCACGCAGTGTTTAAAAGGGACAGTGGAGCAGCTGAGCCGCTTACCGGTGTGGTGTGAGGAGCTGGCTCCCGTCTGTACCGGGTTTGGACGTGATGCCTGCTTGCCTCTGATGTGCTCTATTCCTCTACATGATCTCACGGTTATTCTTTAAAGGAAAGGCATTTTTAGCTACTCTATACTGTTGTAATTCAGTGCTGACACAATAAGTGTGTATATAGTGGCAGCTTGCTTGTTATTGAAATTACCAATTTTTTTTCCCCCTCTGTAACAAATACACAATATAAGAGACACTAACAGGAAGGAGGTAGCCTCGTGTGCAAGAGTGGGAAATTGACATTATACTTCTAAAAAAAAAAATATTTCAATTCTGTAGGGGCTTCACGCAGTGTTCAGAGTGGATTTGAGGACATGGGAAGTTTATGGCTGAGCCGTACCAAGTATTTTCTTTGCAATAAATCCTTTTTTTTCCACCCAAGACTACACTGAACTGTAAGGTTGAGAGTGTTTGTGTTGTCTTTAAGAAATCAGAAGGAAGTCTGTTTTTTTTTTTTTACAAGATGAGAATATATAAAATGCTAACTATTTTTTTTGCAATTTTTCCTTTCGTTTACTCTATGCAAGTGGTTTACAAGAACAGTTTGAATTTTAACAACACTTTGGTGTTGCCAATTCTGCGGCACCGCTTGCCTCTCTCGCATTTATTTTCCAGTGGAAAAAAAATTTGAAAGTTTCAGTTCGCTCTAGTCAGGCATACCATGGAGGAAATGGGCTTTGCTCGCAAAGGTGGAAGCTGTCCAACATCGCACTGTTATTTATCGTCTATAGCAATTTTTCCTGAAGGAATGTCCGTTGCTTGAGGGCAAGTGAAAGAATTGACCAGGAAAGCCTTGGGGACTGTGGTGTGCAGGTCACTGGAAAATCCAGCAATTTTCATTAATATTCCTGGGTGTCTCGACTGGTTTATACGATACACCATTTCCTAATTGTGTTGGGATCTTCTGAAGTGAAAACACAGCGCTGCCGCTCAAATGGCAGCAGTTGTACATAGGTGGGAGATGGGGTGAAAGAAATCAGTGAGCGTTCACCATTGCAGGGTTATAAATGACAGGACTAATTGCAGTCTTAATTACAGTGGCGTAATTCTGGAAAAATAGATTAAGGCATTAAAGTTAGACAAATGTAACAGCTATTAAACGAGATAAGAATCAGGCTATCATTTTGCGTGTCTCTGTGCATGTAATCTGAAGGCTTCTGTAGCTTTAAACCGACAGATTTGGATATCAGTTTGTTCCAGGAAATTTTTTTTAAAAACACACTGTGAAATGTAAGCCAATAAACTTCAAGTGGTTGTCACTGGCGAATGAGCAATATTATCTCTCAGCACCCAGACACAGAGCAATGGTGATATATTTTCCAAGCAAACACAGACGTTGTAATTTCATTACCGTGTTAAGTACAGGAGCTGTTCGGTGTACTATAGCTACGTATTCCTTTTCCCCTCTGAGCTTGTTCCCACATCGTAAAATTAATCCTTGTTTTGACCAAAGTGTAACTCTCACGGCACGCCTGCAATATTCCTGCCAACGTTGCTCTAATAGCGCTGTGGCACTCTGTCACCAGGCTACCGTCATCGGGGTAATCCATGGCCGTAATACATCATTTATGTGCTATTGTTTTGATGATGTATGAAAGTAATGCATCATTACAGGACTACCAGCAGAAATATCCCAGTGGCTGTCGTGCTTTGTAAGAGGAGGGGGGAAAAAAAAAAAGTCTTTATAAATGTGAAAAAGAGATTAGTTATTTATAGGAGTTGGAAAGGAGGGAGGTTAGAAGGGAAGTAGAGCGAGGAGAGAGAACACAATATAGGGATGTCTTGATTTCCAGAGGTACCTAAAGGAGCTGCAGGTATTTATTAAATCCTAAAATTAGGAAAGGGAATGTCTGTATTTCCATTTGCATGCTTTAGGCGTAGTGCCCTTTTCCTCTCTTCGTGACTGCTGAAAGAGTGATGAAGGCACTACTTGGAGCCAGGAGACATGAGCTCAGCGCTGGGCTCTAACGCACGCCCTTCCCGTGTCAGTTCATACATAGTGGACAGACACTCGATGTTCTGATCCATCTGTGCTGTTTTGTGCCCGCCACTAACATCATTGTTAGAATTAGATGGGAAATTATTAAAATTACAGTATTGATAGAGGGTCCTTTTATTTAATACTGTACATTCACATACTGGAAGGCTACCATCAAGAAATTCAAGGCCAAAGCCCTGATGGAGTTTGACACTTAAATATTTAAGACATGGTTCAGGCTTCTGGAGTCGCTGTCAGGCTCTCCCGTTAAAGGCCTTATTGAACCTCAGCGTGTAAGCGAATAGGACTCGCTATGATTATTTGAGTAACTTGGCACAACAGGCGCTTTTTGGTCTACTAGTAGAAATACAACGCATGCAAAGATGGGCTGCCTCTGGATATCTCAGTGGTTACTCTTTTTTTAAAAGAAAGCTGTGTGGAGAGACCTTTGATTTCATACAGCATCTTCATATTTTAGATTCCTTGTTGTTTTTCAGTTCAGTGCCAGCAGTCTGGCTGGTCTGGTGACATCTACTGGCATTGCCTCAGTTACTATCCCAAAGCATCCAGGTTTAGGAGGCTTTCTGCAGTCCTCATGAGTGGTCCTGTCTGTTCACAGGTAGGGCAAACTGAGGGATGGAGGAAGTGTAAACATTTGTGATTACTGGAGATTAATAAGAAGAGAATAAATAAAAATATATTGAACGGACCCTGTCATGGCTCCTGGGTTGTCAGGGACTGCATTTTAAAATCACAGACTGGGGCCTCATGAGGACCTTCTCGCCATTCTTTTCCTGCCTGCCAAAATTGTACCTCATTTCTCCTCTTATTTCTAACAGGCTGTAAAGTCTCTCTCTGCTCTTTTCATTCTGAACTGGAAAGTGAAAAAGCCTTTCAGACTCAGTCTCTCTCCATTTCAGGTGATTACAAAGTCGATTGTCCTCGGATTTCTTTTCAGCCTGCCTCAGAAGCCCCGGGTTCTATTTCCAGTTTTTGATCACTAATTATTTCTTTGGTCAAATGCCTGTCGGTGTTGAAGCCCATCTGATTAATACAGTTTGCAGTAATCAAGAACCAGTACCTAGGTGATAGGATACAGACATCGTTACGTGATGGGCAATACCTTCAATGCAGGCTTAGACATCTGGGATGGGTTTTTCGAGGAGAAAAGCTGACGAGAAAAGTGTTTGGAAAATTATTAGGGCATCTTGAAAATCCATTTGGGTAGCCCTCTGAGGCTTAATCTTACTTTTGGGGTCAAGAAACATCTCTTTATGGTTAAACAGGCTTTAAGGCTTGGAAGTTAGTTTTTATTCTCGTTCCATATAACTTCAACTGATGTGCTGCTCTTGCCTAACTTTGGTTCTGACTGATACGAAAAATGAAAACGAACAATGAATGTACATTTAAAAAAGGTTTCCACAGAGCTCAGCTCTGCTTCAGAATTGGAATAAAAGAGCTGGAGTCTATTGATAACAAGCTGTGAAAAACCTCATATGAACTGTATGATGCACCTAAAATTTTGGACCTGGATGTTGCTTGGTTAAGGCTTTTTTTTTTTAATTGCGTAAGTGAGTAAATTTGGCGTTTTCTTTCAAGTCTTTAATTCTCTCGCCATCCCAATGACATTGGGGGAATTTTGAGTGCAGGGTTGGGTAGGAAAGACTCGTTGGCAAAAAGGAAAACCATTTCTTTGAGAAGCGGGTTGCCAGTGATGTGGTTGTGTTTTCTGTTGCATCGCCCCAACTGTCATTTTTACGCAATGTGAACTAAAGTAATGCACCTTTGGAGAGGGAGGACAGCGCTTTCAACTATTCACCCAGAGTGGTTGTGCCTATTCTTATTTCATTGCCATGAACTGGGGAGCTTTTTATTTTAATGTCAGGAAGCGATAGATGTAAGCTGAAGGTATGCTTTACCCTGGTTGCGCCGTGAGCCACCATCTGTGCAGGGTGCACGTTCCCCAGCTGCTGCGGAGCACGGCCACGGGGGTTGGCTTACTTCACTGGCGTAAGAAATTCCATGCAGGATTCCCATTGTAGCTTATGAATGGGCTCCGCTAATTATTGGGGCAAAGATTGTTGTTTAATACGCTTGTGCAGCGCCTTGCAAGGGCCTTCCTCCTCCCGTCGGAGGTCTAGGGGTGCTGCTGTAACGCTAAAAATATTCTCTCTGGTTGTTTCCTCTCTGTTCTCAGCCTCCTTCATCTGCTTGTTGATCTCATCTCACCTGCTGCTTTCCTTTGTATTCCTTGTTTTCTCTTTTCTCTTCAAACAGTATAAACATGAAAGCAATGTAAGCTAATCCTCACCTCGCACGTACACCCTCAAAAAAAAAAAAAAATCCCATTTGGAACAAGCAAAGCAGTCCCTTCCTGAATGTTATCTCAGGGCTTCAGTCACTCGGTTTGGCTCCTGTACCTGATGCCAGCTCAGGTTTTGGCAGCACAGCTAGTATAGATTTCTGCTTACGATGATCCCTGCAAGGAAGCAGTGGCTGGCATACAGACACGCAGAGCAGAAATAATTTGTCTGGCATCCATCTCTTTCCAATACGTTAGGTGACACCAGCGGTCCTGAGGGGTCCTGGAGAACGTTAATACTAGGAGATGCAGACTTAGAAGCAGAAGTGCAAATTTTGGAGCCTGTTCAATGATTGTGGTTTAATTGTCCTGTGGATAGGCGATATGAATGCACAAAATAAAACTAAGGTATTTGGGGTTTGGTAAAGGAGATGGCTCATTTAAATCTTAAATTCTCTGAACGTGGGAACTCGCACCAAGAAGGGAACGACTAAGCAGGAACTCTTTGAATCTACAGTACTTAATGTCTCTCCACATTAGCTACAAAAGAAAATGAAGCCATTTTGGTTTTGGGTTGTTTTTTTTTTTTTTTTAAATGATTGCTAGTTAAAATACACATTTGGGGTATTCTGTCTTAATTGTCTGAGCGCCATCTAATAAAGAAAGAAATAGATAAAGAGAGGCTGTGATTCTGAATAAAGATTTATCCGATAGGAGCATGATTTCCTTTTAAAATACTGGATATTTCCAAAGCAATTTTTAGACAGAGTGGCTGAGATTGTTTACTTTCATGTCTGTTCAGCGAACTACAGTTGAGGATTTTAAGTGACATGTATTTTTTTTTTCCCCCAGTTGGACTACTGGGAATGGACACAAGGCTAATTAACACTGCACGAATATGTTTATTCAGAAGAATCCCATCATGGAAATGAGGATAAAACCTGGGAGATTTGCTTCTTTTTTAATATTTTACAGAAAGCTATGTTAAGTGTTCTAATTTGTTTCTGTCGATTATCATTGCAGAGATTATTTCCCTTAAAAAGCTGGGGTTTCCAGGGTGTTTAGAACACCGTTAAACTGAGTCCGGTCATGTATTTTTAGCCTACGAAGCTATTTTGTGAGCAATTGTCTTAGCACGCTCCCAATCTGTAGGGTTTTTTTCTATGAATCATCCTATGAAGCTTTTTGAATGGATGAGACATAGGCGGGTGCGAATATGTGGTGATCCAGGCCAAGTGGGACTCCGAGCCTGGCTCAGGTTATGCTGAATTTAACTGGGTTCACGTGTAGATGGGACAGACGTGGTCGCTGAGTTTTCATATGCTTGACTTCTTTCACTTGTACTTCAAATGGCCAGGTCCAGCAAAGGAAAATAAGCTTCTGGTTCATGGCCATGACCTGTACGTGCTAAACGATTGTGGAAAGGACAGGAGTAGTAAGTGTTGCTTGTACTTCATGTGTTGGAGGAGTTGTCTGGTTACGGGCAGATGGCCGATGTGCCAGTTGGTTTTTCTCCTTTTTCCCCTCGCTTTCAGCAGAAATTTCATTCTTGGCAAAAACAGAGCCCGTACGCGTGGTTGTCGTTTAGCGTACTGAACTTTCTCGCAATAGCGCTTTGTATTCAGGTTTATGGGAAGTGAGTTTTAGTTTCTTATCGTTTGTAGAATATGAAATAAAGTCCATAAAGAGACAATGTAACAGTTGGACCTCCCACACAGCACAGGTCAGAAGATTACAGCTATTAACTGCATAATGCAAGTGTTAATTACCATCCACACAATGTGCTTAATTCTCTCCTCGCAGATGTTATTGTTTAGTTTAATGCACAAGTTTGGTTTTGTCACCTCGAGTGGAATTATTTTTATCTCGCTCAAACGCATTTAGGCAAAGATTTTGTGGCAAGCCATTGCTTTTAGATATACTGATGAAAAACTTGCCGATACATAATGGTGACAGAAACACCAAAGGCGAAGAAGTGGAGTGATTTACCTTTTTCTGAAGGGAACCTATGGCAGAGAGACATGCAACAAAGCTGTCTTTATTCTCTCCCTTTCAGGAAATTCGGATTCTATCAGAAAACATTATTCTCCTCTAAGTTTGATCTTTTTTTAGTGATACCATTCGAAATCAGAAGCAATGCAATTTAAATGAATACGGTTACAATTCTGTAAAATTGATGAAAGAGCCCACTACAGTGGCAAGTAGGGTTGTTTGCATCCCAGCAAACGGTCTGGCAGCTACTCTGTGTGTTTTATTCTTTGGCAAATGATAAGTTTTAATTTTCTGCTACTTTTATATGATTTTGTATTGATGCTTTTTTCAAATTTCAGCTTGTTCACACAAAAAAGAACAAGAGTTTTCTCTTTTGTGAAGAAAACATGGGTGAACACCTCACTTTGTAATTAGAAGTAGGAAAAGAGGAATAGGTTTCAGGGGGGATGTTGTAGGTTTTCTAACAGGAACTAAATGTCTAAAGGGTTGGATCATGCAAAAATTGTAAGAAAGGGGGAAAAAAACCCGTGTTGGCACTTTCAACACTTAGGCTGATTGTCCCTTTGGCATCTTCTGACAGACTCAGATGGAAATCAAGTCAACGTAGCAAAGGTTCTATCAAAGTGCAATGATTGGAACTTTCCCATAGAAATAAAATATTTTTGCAGATTCTATTAAAGGTCCAGGTTAACTCATCTATTAATGCTTGAACTTTATGCTTTGCTGTAAATCCCACATATCTAGAAAATGAAAGGGGGGGGGGAGTTGACTTTCTGCACACATTTCATCTCTTCTGGTGGTTCCACTTCATTAAACATATATGTCGTCTTATTTCAGCTGGTTTAGCTCGTGCTTGAAATGCAGGGCCTCTGTATTCACAACTCATAAAGCGTCCTTCCCGGTAGCCTAAGCAGAAAATCTCAATTGCCACATGCCACGTTAAGAAGAGCAGAGCTGGGAGAAGAATGGCTGGGAATCTACATGTCCTTGGAGTTGAACGTCTCAATCCACCAAAGAAAACTGTTCTTGGATTTAAGGCAACCGTCAGGAACTTGAGAGCAAAACATTCAATTCTCTGCTCAGCCACGGTACTCAGTGTGACCCCAGACAAGGCTTTTACCTTCTGAATTTCGGTTCCCTCTGTATCAATGTCATCTTCTCCAGCACAGAGTTAGTGTCGGGCTAAATTCCTTAACGTCCATGAGATGCTCAGATACTACTCGTAGCCTAACAAGTACCGAGGTGTGGTGGAACAGTGCAGAACAAAAAGCAGATGGTGGTAGTGAAGAGAGAGGCTCAGCAGTATTATTGTATTTAATTTCTAAGCAGTTTAATGACATAGGCCAGGTACCACGAACAAATGCTCCCAGAAGAAATGCTGCACTGCTTCACAGAGTTTGCAGGACCAGGTTGCCTGGTTTCGAGTTAGTTGGTATGAATTATAATTGCTTTTTTTAAAGGTAAGCTTCAGGTTTGCAAGTCAGAAGCACGTGTCATGGCGAGTACTTTTATGCCTTTGATCAATCCTGCTCGCCTCAAGATAAAGGATTTGCAAGCAAATTGTCCTGTGACTTGTAATTAAATTGCACTCTTCAACGTTCTGTCAGGGACTGGGAAGGAAAGCTGTCTGTGAAACATTGCTAATTAAATAGATTTAGATGAAGTGTTAAACACTTTTGGTGTTTCTTGACAATTACGGTTTTTTTAAGCAGTTCATCATTTATGTGTTACCTGAAGGCTTTTTATCCTGCATGTTAACCTCACGGACTGTCCCAGCGTACAGGTTGCGTGAAAGCTGAGGCGTTGGTTTCACTGCGTTTACTAACCCTGGAGTCAGGTCTTTTTAGGCAAATACCTCATTATTTTCAGTTGGGTTTTTGACCCCGAAGTTCATACTGAACAGTACTAATGTGCTTGAGTATCCCTACTGCACAAATACTCCTGATGTGTTTTGCGTGAGGAGCAGCGTGGCATATGAGATTTACCCTTTTAAATACTACTCTTTCCCAAAATCCAGAATACCTGGATGTACAGTTCTGACTTTGGGGAAAATCGCTCCAAATCCGAATACAATCATTGCAGTTTACGCGCATCATAGATGAGGTCAGGAACACTAGTACCACGTACGTTATTAGATGGTGCCTCTCTTGAAAGGACCATCCTCGTTTTGAGAAGCCCTGGATGGAAGATGAATAAACTTAATATTCAGTTGTGAGCTGCCTGGTAGAGGTACACACTGACCCTCAGCCAGCCAAGCGTGCCTCAGCGTACGTTTTCCATGCCGTGTGAAGGATGAGGTATTCAACTAAAGGGACTACAGGTGTATAGTACAGGAAAGGGAATATTGCAACTGGTTCCAAGTGATGGATTGAATATTCAGCTTCAGTTTTTCTTGAATTTTTAACAGCTACCTGGCAGAATACCGGCTAGGCTCTGCTGAAAAGCAGAGTCTTACTGAATTCATCTCTCCAAACTCCTGTGCTGCTTGTCTGTCAGGTTTTGAAAACTTTCCCGTGTTGTTTTGCAGAGAACCTAACGCTTGGTGTAGCTGCTTGCGCTAATATCGTGACACTGCGCTGTTGTAATCTGCCACACGCGGCGTTCTGCAAATAAGCACGTTTAGCAGTTCCCTTCTTCCATCTTGCACCGAGCTTGGTCCAGAAAGAGCCAAACATCTGAAGCGAACGAGCTGTCAGGAGCCTGCTGTTTCTGTGAAAGCTGAACCAACTGTGCAAGGAGCAAATGCAGGAACTGTTTTGGGTGTGCTCTGACTCGTGTCATTCACTTTGCTCTTAGAAGTACCATGAACAGCTTGGCTCCTGGTCTAAACCCATCCCTCTCTCAATATCCACGCCACCCCTTTCACTGCAGCACCCAAGCACTGGATCAGTGGGATGGTCCTCCCACCTCTCCCCTGACGTTCAGTCGTCCCAAAGTGAGATTGGGGTGTCCGAGAGTCAGAGAAAACAAATGTCTTTTAAGGCATGGGAAAGAGGTTTTGTCATGGGGAAATCTGAGCCAGCTCCTTAAAAATCAGACAAAACTTGCATTGAACCGAGGCAGGGTGTTTCAGTGAAATGTGAATTTTCATCTCAAGTGAGAAGAGAGTCAAGGGCTTAGGATTGAAATAAAAAAGGCAAACTGTAACATAATGATTTCTTCTTTCATTAAGAAAACATTGCTTTAAATATGGGGGTTCTTTAATGACTATGTTCGATTGCTTGAGAGAACCTGCGCATAATGAAATCTTTTTAATATACAGTATGAATGGTTCTGTTATCATACGTATTTCCAATTTGTAATTAAGCACCTATAAAAAAAACTGCTCACAATTAAGGTGTCAGTGCTTTCTTGAATAGTCTTAATTTCAGCAAGCTTTTGATGCTTTATTCATGGTGAATATTAAAAGGCATTTAGTCATCCGTGAAAATATATGCATGGTATATAAGGCCAGAGTCAAAAGGATAGATGAGGAATAGCAGTCGGAGGTGCCAGTTCTCATGGAAGGAGAGATTTAACAGTTTTCAAGAGTTCCTTCAAAAGCAGCAAAATATGTGTACGTTAATATCATTTCAGATAATTATCTTCCTTTAGCTAATTTGGGGCTCAGTAATTAGGTGGCTAAAAACTCCAAAACCGTGCACATATTTTAAGTGGGCCAACCGTATTGGTAAATTATTTTTATATGCTTTTTCTTTGTGCCAAGTCGAGTATTCTCATTTGTCTTGGAGGAACCTGGCTGTCTGATTTGGGTTTTTTCTAGGTGTGAGGTTTTTTTGTTTGTTTGGGGTTTTTTTTTGTATTTTTAGTTTACTTCCTGCATAAATGTTAAACAGATGCTGATGTGAATGGTAGCCTGGTATATTAATTACTGCACATAATGCATCTCAGAAAATGTAATGAAGGACTAATTCATGTCAATAAAAGTAACACTGACAAATGCCTCCTTGTATAATGGAAGCAAGGTTCACTATCGCATATGTAAGAGGACAAAAAAAAATTCCACCTCCCATGGGGAATACTCTGCCATTTGATTTTCCCCTGGAAGAAAGGCTTTAACTGGATGCTAAATAAATAAGGCAGTGAACATATGAAGTACAGGTGTTCATCAGCCTTGTTGGCTGTTTGCGTTTGATTTTATTGATTTCTGCCCAGGAGTATTTGTTTTAAGCTCAGGAGAATTTGAGCTGTGACAGTGTGATATTGAAACTAAAGGTGATGGCACTTCGGCTGTTGTATTTCTTTCCTGCTATAAAAGAAGTGTATCATGGGGTGGTGTCCTGGTTTGCGTTCCTAGATGGACACAGTGCTCAGGGCATTCCCAGGGCCTCCAGAGATCCTGGATGTGCTCAGGCACACCAGACACTGAACCGAGGGTGGTCTGGCGTGTTGTGTGGCCCTACTCAACCTGCCCAGCTGGAGCCTTTCTGCTGGCTTTCCTAGGTTTGATTCCAAATTATGTGAAAAGGGATAAACTTGATGGCTGGTGCCACAAGATGCCAAGAGCTCAGCTCCTGGTGAAGTCATGATGTTCAATGGGAATGGCTCATCAGACAACTGTTGTAATTTCTTGTCATCCCTTTCTCTTTCCCCAAAGCTCAGGGTTCCTGACAAGCACGGGGAAGGCAGAAATGACAGAGGAGGAGGTGTCAAGAGTGAGGAAAGGATGAAAAACATAGCTTTTGAGGTTTTATTCTGCTTTCCTCTGTCCCGCGCTCCAAACCCTCATGTGTTGACATGTTCTATTTCCATTGCTTTGCCAAAAAGTCTTTTCTCCAAATGTATTTATTAGCACCCAGCTGCCCAGGCTTTCTTACACCAGTCTCTTTTGCTCATCAGGCTCTTGTCATGGGATTTGCTAATAGCTTCAGCATGAGTTATGGTCAATGTAAAAATAATGTTGCGCTCTGATGTGGAATTCTGTGTTTTTCCCAGTGGCACTGATAAAGGCTCAGTTACAATAACACTGCCTTATCTGCCTTTTGCTGACATTATGTATTTCATAGTTCAGGGTAATGTTTTTGACATGTTCTTTATTTCCTTTACTTAAGGCTCTCTGGGTAAATTTCTTTCTCGCTTCATTCTTGACAAGTTTCTCTCGATGGTTCATTAGCCCTGATGCCCGTCCATTCTCTGCTCCTCTGCCCTTAAGCATGTTTCCAGTGCGCTCTCCTGTTTGCTGCCATGCTCCTACCCTTAAATAAAACCCCACCGCCTTGATGAGATTTCTAATGAGATTTGCAAAGGAACAGAACATCAGAGGCATGCAGGAAAGCTCTGGGTGCAAAGAATGAATTTAGCAAACTGGGTGGTTTACTCTTTCTTTTTATCCCCCATCTCAATTTAAATGTCAACACTAATTAAATTTTCCCTAAAATTAATCCAAAGCTTACTCAAAGCTTGGGGTTTTATTTGGTTCGTTCTTTTGCCTTTTCTCCGTTGTCTTCTGTTCCCCTTCTCCTCTTCCCCCCACCCCATCCCTGCTAGTGGAGTTCCAACGGTCTCAAGCAGACCTATTTCAGGTTCGCTGGTTCCCCTACTGTCCATTAGACAGAAACTCACAGCCCTTCTATTCCCCGCTTTTGCCACTGACCTGCTCTATAACCTCCCCTCTACTTATTCTGCTTAATTACAGCTGTGATGGATCCAGGGCAGAGATGGTCCCATGGGGTGTTTGTCTGTACCAGACCAAGGATCCAGAGCTGTGGCTGAAATTTTTATTGCTTTCAGTAATTCATATCCAAGTAGTAATTGGCTGAGGAATGGAGATTTGGAACAGGTTTTAAAAAAAAAAAAAAAAAAAAAAAAAAAAAAAATCACACACTTATTCCTTTCTTTTTTTGTTCTCTCCTGCAACAGTTTTCCAAAAGAAATATGTATTTGTACTTAAATAAGGACATGTTTGTGCGTATGTAGATTTTTTTTTTTTATTTTCATATTTGTACCCTTGGTCAATGATGCAGATAACTAATTTAGCAAAAAGCATAATAGCTAGAAATGGTTATTTAGTATCCTTACGTATGTGCAAAATGCTCAGTATTTGGGCCTCTAATTTTGTCTGTAGCCTTCAGCAACAGGAGTATTATTAATAAGCTCCGTGTTGTGTATCTGCAGATGTTCCAAGATCTCTTTTCATGGGGAGTTATATAGCATACTAAACTTTCATGTTAGCAGTCTCGCCACCACAAAGGTATAAAATCAGAAAACTTGGATAAATCCACCAAGGCAACTGAAGGAATATGGTTATTTTAGGCAATAACTTTAATAGAATGGGCATATACATAGCGATAAACGTCCCCGCAACTTTACAAAGAGCCTGGCAAGGGTCGCAGCACAAGGTGTTTATTACTGTAAGAGTCATTACTGCTGAAAAGACAGATTTCAAGGCATTTGGATTGTCACTATCAAATGTCATCTTTGATATAAAAATGTTAATTTCACAAGTATCTGTCGACTCTTTGTTATAATTTAATTATCAGAACAAGCACTTTTTCATCTAGCGGATGCTGCTCTCAGCAAATTGAAAAGGGAGGCAATTAGCAACTGCCAGTTTCCCAACTACACGGGACTATTGCAGCTTCTTGTTGTTTTAACAGGTACTTGAAGTGATGTTCCCATATGGGATCAGCCTAAAAACCGACTGAGTACTGGAGTTCTTCCACTTCAGGCTTAACCACTGACTTGCCCAGCTGTGTAAATTATGGGCAGCATTGGAAAGTCAGAGGCAAAAATAGATTCAGGTGTGACTTCAGGGGAGGTTTAGGTTGGATATTAGGAAAAAATTCTTTACTGAAAGAGTGGTCAGGCATTGGAACAGGCTGCCCAGAGAGGTGGTGGAGTCACCATCACCGGAGGTGTTCAAAAAACGTGTAGACGTGGCACTTTGGACATGGTTTAGTAGGCGTGGTGGGTTGACGGTTGGACTGGATGATCCTAGAGGTCTTTTCCAGCCTTAATGATTCTATGATTCTATGACTTTGACTTTTTTACAACATCAGTCTGAGAGCATTTTGCAGACTTAGGGCTCAGTTCACCTTTGTTTGTAACTCTGAGCTGGCTGGAGTTGTTCCTCAATTTGGCAGAGGTTCTTTTTCTGCCTCCATATAAAATCTGTGGAGGCTCTCGTGTGCATCAAATATTTCAGAAAGCTGCTGTGAAACTTGCTTTGATACATTTTCAGAGCCTGAAGCTTCACCAAGGCTGCTAATCCATGTCTTTAGTACATCTTTTCGGTCTTGGGACTACTTGTCATTCATTTCTTGATTTGTATTTCCCAGGTAGGGAAATAGTTCAAAATTGACTTGGAAACCAGGAAACATGTAACCACTTATAAATAAATAAAATTATTGAACCAAATCATGCAGGTAAAGCTTGGCAAGGATTAGCAATGTAACTGATGTGTAGCCTGAATTCTGTCACTAACTTCATAGAACCAACCAGTTTATGAACAAAGTAATTGACTCCCAGATGCCAATTATGCCTTGTACGAGTTAGTTTTTCATAGTGCATATACATTATTTCATCAAATGTGGGGTTTGCAGTTTAAATGCAAAATTCCAGTTTAATTAAGTCCACTAAAATTTGAAGGTCTCCATCCTCTGAGAGAAAACAAACGAAACCCCCAAACCTTCAGAAGCTACCCATCTATAGTGTTACATTACCCAACACTTGAGAACAGAAATAAGAAAATAGTGCCTATCTACAATTAAAGTATATCGCACGTCTTCTCATTTTCCTCTTACTTGCAAGAGCCATAGGGTGATGTGGGTGCTTGATTTTTACAAGTTCAAAGTCAGATGTGCTTTTTCTTGCTAACACGGTCTTAATATGTAGTGATTTAAACCATGGAGAGATTTCTGAAGCTCAAGTATTTGTCAGGTAGGTACATGAGGAAGACAAAAAATCCTTGATAATTTGTATTACTCTGACATATGCAGCAGATTATGCTAACTGGCTGGTTTATGGAAATGAAGCCAAACAACTGGCAATAAACGTGTTATGCGCAGAAGTGCGTAAGTGGCACCTGGCAGAAGCTGACTGACAAAGTATAATAAATATTTGACATGTCCTGTAAATATGTGACACTCGGTCAAAATCCATTTGAGTCACAAAGCACCTAGGGCATAATAAAGTTTAATAGCGCCATTTCAACTTCACCCATTTGCTTATGGTGTTTTATTATTGGGATCTTTCAGCTATAGATTTTTGAGCTCTAAATTCACAATTTAAAGCACGGGGCTTCAAAAACTATCAAAGGACTGACTCCCTTAGATGTGAAAGATAGATTTAATCTCCCAGTATTTATAATTTTCCATCCTTTTGGCATAGCTACTACTTGTGTTGAAAGCTTTCTGATGAATCGGTGTCCCCTGGAATGGAAGGAAAAGCTGTAAACCCTGTGGCCTCGTTTGAGCATCCTGTGAAATACTGAGCGGGGCATACAAGGGAAAGGGAGAGAAACAAAACAGAGGGCACCCAGAAAGAAATGAGATGGAGACGGCAAACCCAAAGGGAGGGACGCACTGTTTTGTTGCGTTGTAGTAGACGAAAGTTGGGTGAACCCAGTGATTTGTGCGATCTGATAGTCGATCGGTGATCAAAGCAAGCACCAATAGATGATTTTGTAGTAACTTGCCTTCAGGAAAAGGTTCTTTAGCCCTCATGGTTCAGGCTGATACAGGTCTGTGGTAGCTCTTTAGAGGAGGGGAATGCCGTAGCAGCTGTGATTAATCAGCTGCTTCTCTCTCCAAGAGAGCTGAAACCAGCTCACAGAGCAGGGGGATGCTATGGGGAAGCTCTTGCAGGAACAGCGGGGGGCAAAGTGCAGTTGAGAAAACAGAAATAAGGAAGCAGGAGCTGCTTTAACTTTTTTGAGCAGAAAATTGATGTTGAAACAATAAATGCGCTCCTGGAGCCAGGGACTGGAGCACAGGTATTGATGTGCTGCTCCATAGATTAAGTAGCTTATGAGGGGAAGAGCGGAGGCTGTAGCTGATGCTAGTGCCATGTCAGTGTTGCTCTGCAACAAAAGTCTTGTTTATTTTTGGAGGTCCCTGAAATGTAAGAAAATATTTCCCCTAAGTCTGTCCGCCATGTGCGTGCTAACAGGTTCCACAGAGTAACAAGAGCACTGCATTAAATCTTACGCTGACTCCTTTTGAATTAATTTTGGATGCTTCTTTTCCCATTGCTTTCTTCAGCTAAGTAGTTCGTTACGCCTCCAGCTGCTGTAAAACATGACGTGCACTCCCCGTCCCGGGTTGTTTATTTTGCGGGGTTTGCAATAAAGCACAGATAACGTTGAGAAGGATGGTTTCAAACATGTGTATGGTTTTTATCCCATTTCAAACGTCTAGGGGCCTGTTTCATCTGAAAATTAGTGTGAAGGCAGGCAGGAATCCCACATACGGACTTCACCTGGAAGGATCACAAATCTAAGGTAGCATTTGTTAGTGGCCTGTAGGGAAACTTTGCTTGCTTGCTTTTAGCAGCGCAGTTATTCTCCTCCTCTTCTGGGTCGATTATTCACACAGTAATAATAAAAAATTTTCTTCAGATTAGCAGTGAAAATAAGGAGGAGGACAATTTGATATACGAGCTGGTTGCACTGCCAGGGTAGTGCTGAAGCTGGTAGAATATTGCAGGGACAGAAGCGGGCTCAGTGCTATTCAATGTGAACTCATAAAAGCCGGGTGGTTATTCCGGGCAGGATGTATCCCTGCACAATTAGATATATGTTTGCCCTTGTTCTGTTTGTGAAATAGCCAAGTGAGGTTTAAATTCCTTCTGCCACAGCAGCTTATTGCCACTGTAACTAAGCCTGAATTCAAGGCATAGACTTTAATGAAGTTCATGGACCTGATTATTTTTAGTTGACCATTAGGGACTTTGTCCCAGTTCAGTTCCAAGTAGATGGTTGTCCAAGTTGCAAAGCCTGCCATTACAATTGGCACTAATTGGGCCCCTTGTCACAGTCATAACACGGTTTCCAGTAATTCAATGGCCCAGGCATTTGAACCCCTCCCTAGGCAAATGCTCGTTAGCCTCTGATGGTATTTGCTCTGAGCGCAGGGACTCGTTCGGCAGAGAAACTTAGATGAATGGCTAAGAAGTGCAGTGGAAAGCAATAAGGTATTTGTGTAATCTCCCTCCTTGGAAAGCTAAATGACAGTGTCACTACCTTTAATGAGAGTTCTACAAATATTGAGCCTGTGTGTCAACACGAAGGGATGTTTTCCTGGCAGTATCTCAGCTGTTTTGCTGCTCTGCGTTACGAAGGAGCTGGGAATCTGTATGACCAGGGAACCTGTTGGTGCAATGTTGATTATTTCTCTTCCATCATCCAGTCTCGCCTTCCTCCCCTTTCCCAGAGGCAGCAGAACCAGGTCCCCTCCTCTCGCTGCTCAGCCCTTAGGGCCATGAAGCCTTTCTTAGCAGTTGCCATCTTGACCAAGTCTGGAGGTCCACCTAAGGCTGATCTTCAAGGGCGATCAATCCTGGATGCTACCAGGATGTGCTACACTAATTAGCTAAAGGACAGTCTGCGTAGAGGTTTTCTGTCTATACACAAAGCTGAACACCAATTCAAATCTAGGCTTGTTCTATTTTATATTATTTTATTATTACCTCTCAAGCAGCTTTTGCAGGCTCTGCCATGCGGAAAAGAAAGCTGATAAGGGTTAAATTTGGCAATTTGTTGTCAGCGCGTGTAGAATTAAGCACACGCTGAGTTGCGTGGTGAAATCTTGTCCTGATTCAAAGCAGTGGAATTGTAACAGTGGATGTGAATAAGATATTCCTTAATACATTTAAGAAAGGCCTGCTCTCTTCTAGTATAAGGACTGTATGGTAACTATTTCCCTCCAAGCTTTAATCTTCTTTCACCTTCTTTCTCAATTTTATAACTTCTGTTAATCCCTTTGGTTCCTGCATACTTTATTCCAATAGATTTTCCATATGTAGGGAAAAAACAATTTTCTACTGCAACGCTTTTGGTCCTAAGTCAATGGCAGATTTATTGGTGTTTTCCAGCAGTACGTTACATATACTTTTATTTATGTTGGTGATCAAATACTGGCCAGGTACCTGGTAACTGAAAGGATATTTAAGCAAATAAATGTCACCCTTGCTTAGAAAGAGAAATAGTACTGGAAAGAGATTAGATTTATTCAGATTTGTGGATGATATGTAGGGGATGCTCATGTTTTTTTCTTCTATGCAGTCTGTAGACTTAGAATTGACAAAAGATATGCAAGATCCTCTCTGTAAAAATAATTGGTCCATATTTCTAGGGCTTGGTGACTCTAAGTCATGAATCATGCCACAGGTAGTTTTACGTTGCATGTTAAGTACTTACCAGTCATTTATTTAAAACAAGCTTCAGTAATTTATACATAGGAATGGGCGACGGGCAGGGAAATATCTGCTAATCTATTTCCAAGCGAATGAACAGTTTTGAAAATCCCATCCCAAAAGTGATTTAATCTTTAGAGCCTATGTAATTTTCATTAAGGGACAAGGCAGGAGTCCAGGCAGACCTGCAAGCTGTCAGCAGAGCTGGGTTTGTACTTCTGCGTGCCATTCCCCAGGGACAGGGTGTACAAGAAAGAGAAAAGGACACCAGGAGCGGTTCCTCTCCGTGCAGACAGTCGATGTGGGAGGGCAGAAAAAATAAAATAATCTGTACAAATTTAGAAAAGAAATGGAGATGAGGCATTAGCTGGAGAAAAAAGTGTGGTCATATTTTTTGAATTATTATTGTTTATTTATTGAGAGAATAAAATATATCTGTACAATCTAGGGAGGGAAGCAGGTGTGTTGGATGAAGGGGAAGAGCGGGCCAAGGGATGAGAAGGGAGGTCAGGAGGCAGGGTGAAATTACTGCAGATGTAAAGAGGAAGGGAGGATATTCCCCAGGCTGTGCTGGGGAGGAGGAGGAAAGATACAGGAGAGTCCAAGGAGGCAAAACAAACTGAGTCACTGGCAATCAGTTTTCTTCTGGGGAAAAAAAAAAAAAACATAGTGGGGATAAGAGAGTGCATAAGAGAGCTGGAGACCACAACAGGGGAAGGTTTGCAGAGTCACTGGTGGTGAGGAGCGACTGCTCTCAGTAACTTACTGAAAAAGTATTTATTATAAGGCCCCACAAGGTAATAGGGAGAAGGTTAATTAAGAGCTGAGCTAGCCACTAGTCGAGGTGGAACTGTACTTTAAACAGGCTCAAGCAATACAAGCTTTGCTTTAGAAGAGGTCTCAGACTCCAACAGCTGGTTTTCTTTTTCCCCTTAGCTCTTTCCTCATTCTGTTTTCCAGTTGCTTCCTTTTCTGTCTGCACCTTCTTCCCACCCTACCTTTAAGACCGAGCCCAATTAATACCGTGATGTGTTTACAAACACAAATCTCCTAGCCTGTTTCCCAGTAATCCCACGGGGCGTGCGCTTCGTGGTCTGTGTCCGTGCTGCCACCGTGATGTCTTGCTGTGTGGTGCATTGCCATGGAGATGCGGATTGCCATGGCAACTTGCACCTTTTCGAAGGCAGCAGCGAAGGCTGAATAAAAGGAGCTTTGCAAAAGTGAAATAGCAAAATCTCAGGATCCGATATTTAAACATCAAAAAGAAGCCAAAATTTTCCCTGGTCTGGCATACTTTGCCTTTGCTTTGAGAAGAACAAAAGCATTAAATGCTTAAATAAATGGAGTTTTCTTAGGTTAAGTATTAGTAAATAAAGACTCTTTTGAGCAGGCTTGGCATTCATACAGGGCTTAACAAAAAAGGAATATATTTAGGAACAGCCGCTGCAGTATGGCAGTTGCTGTCCGTCTTTCTGCTGTCAGTGAATTCAAGGGCAATCAGTTCAATAGAAATTGTTGCCTCAGTTTCCACAACCATACAATGGGCATATGAAGCAGATAAAAGGAAGATGATGTTGTTGTGGGAGGGGGCTTTAGGCGATGGGTTGGGGAAGAAATAGCAGCAGCAGATTGTAATTTTAGTCCCTTCTTGTAGGATGGACCTAAGAAATGCCTGCTGGGCCATCCTCACCTCTGTCCTCTCGCTGATGGATGGCGGGTAGTGAATGATGAGGAATCCTTAGAGGAGATCTAGCCTCGTGCGTAGGCGATGCAGTAGTGTGTGGTGGTGTAGTTACGTGGCTTTGCTCCTTGCCTTTGGATGGGAAAATCCCCCTCTCCCTGCTAGCACAGACAGGTACCACCGAGCCCTGCTTCAAAATTGGAGGATCTCTGGTCTTGGCAGACAGACCAATAGCAGGGATTTAATGTATTGCCAAGGAAAGCCAAAATTAAAAAAAGCCCAGTTACTGGATGTGCCAGTCGGAGTTTTAAAAAACTGTCATGTATGAGAAAATAACAGAGCAGATCATCAAAATCTTTTCTTTATTTTATTTAGGTTAACTTTCTCCAGAATAGAAAAGCTGTTTTCATATATTTTCCATATGTGTTTTGCAAGTTCTGAACGACAATTTAAAATACCAATAAGATACAGGCTTTAGGCAAAATTACTTTTCAACCGCTACTCCATGTTTCGGAATTTTTTTTAATGTTACTCTGGGCCTTTATTTTTTAAATAAAAATCCATATGGAGAACACGGCCAACAGTGTTGCAAGCCATATGATCATGAAACTATATGTTGCTTTTTTTCATACCTTTAGTTTAAAAAAAAAAATGTTCCTATACATGTAGATATATGTATTATATATGATTCATATATATGGTTCCAGCACTAACCCATCTTTGTGAGGGGTGGGCATGTGCTATGAAGGAAGATTTCTTTTGTGCAATGGTAGATACAGGTTTTTGGGGGTGTTTTTTGTGGAAGTGGAGAGAAAAAAGAAAGGAAAGTGCTTTTATGGCTACCTGTTTTCAGCGAGGAGGGGGTCCTCTCTGAAAGCATTTTAACTGATGGACTACTGAGCCGAAGCGTGCCAGATATAATTGCAGCCGATCACAAATACATAATCATCACCGCAGTGGATGCGACAATACGTTTAGTGGGGGTGGATGAATCTACCAAGACATGAAGAATTGAATCTTGAGGGAGATATATAACATTTCAAAGGAAAATAATTTCTGTAATGGAAAAGTCAAGGTCACCCGGCCTGCTGGGGTAAGCGGTCACTCTTAACTCTTTAGGCACGTTCACACTTCGACAGTGGGACGTAACTGGGCAGAAGAGCAGTGCCGTGGCTTTGCATCTCATCGGTACGGTACTAGGCTGGGTCTCTGTCCTTGCCCTCCTCGCTGTTGCTATTGTTTTTCTTTCTCTCTTCCTCACTTGTCCTTGGCTCATGTGGTAAAATAACATCTTCCCAGCCCCTTCCATAGCTACTTCTGGCCCTTCACTGTCTTATACAAAATGATAAAATTTGCTTAAAAGCCTGCTCTTGGGGAGTTGTTCATCCTGAGCGCAGTCTGGATGTTTAAAGTGTGCTGTACGCTGGCGCTTGCTGCAGTCATTTCAGTTCAACATATCCAGGCTACCGGTGATTGATGGAAGCGTACACAATTTGGAAATGTTTAGCACTTAATTCTTAGGAATTGTGGCTGCTCAGCAAATGTTATGCCCCTGTGCCCTTTATTCAGCAATCATGAGACAGCAATAAATTGCCAGAAGTGAGTTCAACTGAAAAGGAAAAAAAAAAAAAAGGCAAAGAAAGGAGGAACCCCCCCAGACTAGAAATTACTATACACAAACCCACATATTTCATTTCACTGTGAAGATGTATTTCAAACCAATTCAGAAAGATTAAAGTTGGCAACTTTGTAATAAGATGATTTTTCCGTCTTTTAAGTTAATAGCATGATAGATGTAACTTCTGTCTCTGAGAAGTCAAGCTCTTTTCTCTTTCCCTTTCAAGCGGTATTTTTTTGAAAGGTACAATCAGTTGCTTTTGTTGCAGGCATCTCAACGTGTACTTTCTTGTGCGAGTTAAAATCAATGTCTGATATAATCTCTGCTGGAAGTCAGAAATGGAGCTGCTGGTTGCAGCTACTAAGCGAAATTTTGTGAAGATTTGCTCTGGCAGCGTTCCTTTCCAGATGTCTGAACATCTGAAGTTTTATCCCTAAAACGACTGTGGAAAATAAGTTTTAAGGGCCTTGAGTTGCTACTGGAAAGTTTGCACTTTAGTGCCTTCTTTTGATGTCATCTCTGACTTCCATATTTGTGTTTTAAAAATACTGCGGTGATGACTACTGAGACTTCTACAGCTCAGAAGTTGGGGGCCTTCCACATGGGAAGCTGCTCAGTCGTGCTTATTTGTATTGGCAGGAGAAAATTCACTGATTTGGAAAGCCAGAACTCAGGAAATTATGATCGTGTTCACTTAAAAATAAGTAAGTAAATAAAAATCTGGAGAGAAGATTCTTTCAAGTGGCATTGATAGAGTGTATGAATAATTTAAGATGCTTCCCAGGAGGTCTTTGAGACGAGTACTCTCCCAAGATGCTTATTTAAGAAGAAGAAATAATTCTGTGCTGTCTGCTCGTGGGATGGCCACAGATAGATCATGATTTGAATGGTTAGGTCCTTCAGCTGCTGTTCTGCTAGACACTACTCAACACGTAAAGTTGCATCTCTCTTGGATTGTAAAAGGGATTTGGATTAAGCCCACGAGGAGAGCTTGGCAGACTTTGGGCTATTCATACTACAAGGTATCTAACCAACAGCAAAATATCACGTCTAATGTTCCACAACCTGTTCTGCTGTGGAATTAATGGATGGGCAGAGGGTCATCGTGGTTGCCTGGGAGAGAAATGGAGTTTGCTTTCTTAAAGGCAGTGTGGGACCCTGTGGGAAGGGCCATCTTCTAAGCTCACTCAAATCTTTGCTGAGCCTACTTTGAACATAGCTCAATTTTATTAGCTGCCTTTAAAAACCAGTCTTTCTTAAAAAAATAAAAAATCAAAACACCTGCCAGGGTATTTTAAGGACATTTGTGAGAGAAAAATTGCAGCTGGTCAGATCCTTAAATTTTGCCTACAGCCTGGCCGTATAAACTGCTGTGATAAAATTAGCCGGACCACAAAGAGCAAACAAAAGAAAGGGATATTTTACAATATGTAAACAATTACAAGATGACATTTGGCTTTAGGTTAATTTCCCTGCCTGCTCTGGAAAATTGCCATCTGTAAGCAAACATATTGACTGAATTATTTTCAATGATACAGAAAAAAGGGCTAAAGTACTAGCGTTTCAGCTAATGACATCAGCATTATTATGGAGTTATGTTAACTTAAATGGCAGGTGGAGAAGGAAAATTAATCTCCCGTGCTAAGCTGTACTGCATAAATAAAGAATTCATTTTTTTGATATATTGATTCTCTGTGGATTACTTGCCAAGAAGATGCTAACATCAGCTTATCTGAATTAATACACGGTATTAGAGGAGGAAACCAACATCAATATTCCAGCACTTTGCAGACCACAACCTGCATTAAGTCATGATTCAGATTCACTGTTACATACTTTCCATTCAGGAAAGCCCTTGCACCCCTCGGGCAATGGATATTGAACCCGGAATATTGAAATATAAGCCCATAGGACGTGTAAAGACAATCTGTTTCTGTTGGTGCTAGGGTCTGGCTTGCGCGAAGTGGGAGCAGCTCTTGTTGTCGAGCTGTGGGTGCCATGTTTAGTGGGTTACGTTTGGCCATGGGTCTCGTTTTAGGGTTGTAGAAGTGAAAGGGACTGTATTTGGAAACCACTGAAATCACATCGTCCTTTCCTTGCTGTATGAACTGAAGCAACTACAACGTTGTTATCGTTAATGGCATGTAGGAGGGATGCTTTTGTGGCTGGATGTGGAAGTGGGGCTGCTTACTCATTTGTCTTTTTGATTTTTTTGTATTTGTACAGCTCCTGGCGCAAAGCAGCCACAAATTGAAAAGGCGTATATGTTCAAGTACAATCCGGAATGGCAATAGTGTTAAAAAATTACATAACTCAAATACTTCAATCATACAAAATCCCTCATTTACAGAGGGTGAATAGTCCCATTTTACTATAGGAAGACTACTTCAAAGCCTAAACTTAAGAACAGAAATTTTTTTTTTTGAAAGTCTAGACAGTAATAGAATTAACTCATAAAGATAAAGATCTAAAGATAAAGATAAATGTTTTATTATATTTCAGCCCAGCACTGATCAGGATGGTTAAGCATTAACCACGATAAGCAGGGCTTTGTATTTAAGTGAAAACCCATCAGGAAGAATAGACTCAAAGGATGTTTCCCTACTTATACTGTAGCAGTCATTTAGATATTGTCTTTGACTTCTTGCCCCATTTCATTTCAGTACGTAATTTTTAAAGAAAAGCAAAGCGAATTGTCATTTTTGGATCATCAGCAATGAAGCACTGAATTTTTTAACGTAAGAAAAAAATAAGCTGCTGGAGTGCAGTACTGAGTTGTAGCCTGCTCACTGATGCTTGGTAAATTGTATAATGGTTTTCAGCTTCTCTTCATTGCTACAGCTGTTGGCTTCCATCTGGGTTTGTGGTTTGATTAAAATAACATTTTTTTTTTTTTGGTAACTTGTCAATTGCCCAGTATTGGATAACATAAATGGACTCATCCTTTTTTCTAAGCCAAGTCAAGGTATCCACCTAAGAACAAATCAAGTCAAGGTATCCACTTAAGAACAAATCACCAAAATAGCTAGATAACTGGTACAGGAGGAAAGCAAAATAAAATCTAGGACTTGAAAAATTTTGCATAGAAAATCGGTGAGGAAGAAAACCCACGGAGGTTTTGTACTGTGTTTAACCCACGTAGCTAACCTCACCTCTTTTGTGTGTTGAAGTCTCATCCCACTGAAAGGCAGGATGATTTGCCCTGGTGCTATCTTCACCAGACACCAGTTTAGAAATGCCCCATCCCTTTGTCTAGTGGAATTATTTGAGAATTTTTTAAACTATCACATGTTAATTGCTGGAAGAAACTCATCAGCATTTCCTAGGAAATGCAAATAAAGGACACAAAATTCTTCTCCAAAGACTGGGATGTTGTCACTCTGTCTTCGTGGAAAGCAGCAGTCTTTTTTGTGCAGGGTGTCAGATTTAAATAGGCCAGAGAAATGAAACTTGGGCAGAGAAAGAAATATTGTTCCCATTTTACGGCTGGGGAGTTTTAGCACAGGCAGTTGAAAGAACTTACACAATCTCATATAGGAGCAGTCAGAATCTGAATTCAGATTTAGTTCCAATAAGCAGCTTTTATCACAAGATTGTTTTTCTTCCTTTTATAACTTGTAGTTATAGCATGTGCATAAATAACCAACAGGCCTTTAAAAATGGAATCCCTCTACTGCTTCTATTCCATTTCTAATTCTGATCCTCGTTACGCTGGCCAGTTTATTATCTCAAATATTTACTTTCCACTATAAATGGAAATAACTTCTTTCCCTTCTCCATGTTTCATGGTCATAATATCCTCTAGCATTCCATTATCTCTTGGTACCTATGATAGATCAAAATGTTATGATGTTGCTCTTTTCATAATAAATTAAATTGGCTATAATGGGAAACTTAAGTATCTGTAATGTTTTTTATAAGTAATGGGTAAACTGGACTTTCTGTAGCTGAAATTGATTTCTAAGTCATTTATCATGTTATGTAAATTAGTGTAAGAACGCACGGTGTAAGAGTAGGAAGGTAACCACCCAGTGTCATTCTGAACAGAATGTATATTTATGGGGACATTGTTAATTTTTGAGAACGGAGCCTGAACTACAATTTATCACATGCATTCTTCGCTCGATGCTAGTTATACTGCAGTCACTTAGGTCCTCTAAAACCTTGCTGGAAAAGGGGAAAATGTCAGGGAAATTTGGATCAAATGATGCTTTAAACACCGACGGAGATAAAAAGCTCTTAAATTTATGCCAATTGCCACAGAGAAAATAGGTTTGCCAATAGTATGAATTTGAGGACCCTTCGAAAATACTCCAAGTAAGTGGAAAGCTTCTGTTGGAGTTCTGGCGCTTCGGTTACAGTTTCAACATCAGTTTTTGTCGCTCTCATATTTCACCAAAGCAGAAGTATTGATCAAAACACAGAAAGTATCGGTGATTCATCTCGAGTCGCAGTTTCGTACATCAGTTTTGTGTTTAAGTTTTATAACAAACATTTTGACACCGAGCCGTTGAGTTGACTGATAAATATCTAACAGCTTCATAATTCATTGCTTACCTGTTACTTTGCTGCAAAAATAGCGGAGTGGAATGAGTTATGGTTTGGTTCCTGCTCTTGAGAACTTGCTGAAAGGGGACCTCTGATGTACAGCAAAATGACGGAGCACGGAGAGCGGTTTTGGGTGAGATAGAAGTCGCTCGCTGCTTTGCAGGCAGGGTGCTTTGTATGCACTGATCACCGTGAACTCTGGTTCAGGTTTGGAATTACGGTGACGTACCGCTGCGGAAGCTTGCATCTTAACCACGGATCTATGCGCTATCGCTTTCAACCTCAGATCTCAATTGCATTCATCAGTGCGCATCTGGTACATTTAAGGCACAACATTACAAATGGAATCCACCTTCAGAGGACTCTTTCTGCTTGAAAGCGGCAGAGGCTTAATGGAGTTACTTTCCCCTGCCCCCTTTTGTGGCTTGAACTGGGCACGCTGGGGGAGAACAGGAGTTCTGGGTGGGCGGCGAAGTGCTAAACCGAGCGCTCCTGCAAGCACTCTGACCTGGGCTGGTGGCAGAGGACAGCGGTGTTGCAAGGGCAGTCTAAAAGCCTTTCATTCCTTTGGCAAGCCTGAATTAGGAGGAGAGAAGAATCTAGCTTTGCAATTCAAATTTATTGGTTTTACTGGTTTTTTCCCTGTTCTGATTTTCCTTTTCTTTCTCCTATACTGATTTTCTATTCTTTTCCTCTCGCAAATAGTGCGTTGGCAGGATTTTCTACATATGTACACGCTGCTGTGTGCTGCTATTTCAGAAGATGGCTTGACTCAGTGTAGGGAGGCTCGTGCCAGTTTGCTTTACTCCTCCTCATCCGTTCTGAGCCTCTGACCTGGGTGCCCTGACTTCAGGAGAGATGAACTTCATCCTTACACCAAAAAGTCTCCTTGTGCCGGAGGAGTGGACCTGTCAAACATGGTCCTGGTACTAGAGCTTTAGATGATCTTTTAGGTATTCAGGTGGTCAACGCTGCCCAAGGCAAGTGACAGCCTTAATATCCGTAAGAGGAACAGCCTCAGATCCGTCATTCAGCACAGATCATCTGTCACACAGCGTAACAGCGTCTTGCTGCTGTGGGAAATCCTTAAATCCATAGCACGATTGTGACGGGTTTATGCTTATCCTATGTGGATAAGAATTTTTACTGCAGGTGCAGAAAAATCTGGGGAGCACAGGAAAAACAACCCCAAAGGAACAACACCAGAAGCGCTTGGCAAGCCAAAAAATCTGTGCTTTTTATTTATAGGTCTTCGAATGAAGGGTGTCTTTTGGCGGGCTAATATAGACACCTTTCAATAACAAAACTAAGTCGTTCCAATAAGAGGAGTAATTAGTTCACTGAAAGCAATCAATATCTAAAACTTTAACGCATGCAAAAAGTCACACAGAATATGTAGGATATGGAATGAGCAGTAAGTTTAAACGCGATTTTTTTTAAAAGCATTTCATTAACTTAATGTTACAGCGTTGTTTTATGCTGGGTTCGTTACGTTACGTACAAATTAGCTTTTCGCTTCATATAGACTGTGTGCTTAATGAATATTCTAAAATGGTGTTTTATTAATGTACCGCCTTAATTAGTGGATAAAAAAGGCTCCAAGCACCTTTAAATTGTGTTATTTCCAAGGCAGCATGAGAGAGGCAGAAAGTAACAGCGAATTTCTAATTCCCTTCAGAAAATAAAAATCCAAAGTAATGGCTGCAGCTATTTGTGTCAGACATAAAAATTGATATAACATGTGGTAAACCTCCTATTGGGTATTATTACAAATGATTGATTTCTCTCTCCCCCTACAGTTTAGATGGCGCAGTGCTTACTGTACAAACAACTCATGAAAAGTCAACATGTTTTACAAGTAAATAATTTACAGCCACTCTGTGGAATACAGAATAATATTTTACATTAAGTGACATTAATTAGGGTAGAAATATTCAAATGGTGAAGAACTGGGAGATGACTGTTGCAAAGAAAATTTTTTTACTTGCAGTCTAAATGCAAATCAGAAGCTCGGAGAGTCACGAACACATTGCTCTTGAGGGAGAAATAATTCCCATTAAGTACCCGGCTGTAAAATTATTGCAAGCTTTTGGGAATGTGAGCCAAATTCAAGTCAGTGGCAGTCTCAACCGTTGCTGTCATTGAAGGTTTTAGATGCATTTTAGACCTGTTTTAATTAGAGGTGAGATCTATCTCCTAGCCTTGGGTCTTAATCCCATGAACACTAAATCATGTGGGTATCCTCATGCACCGCAGCAAACCAAGTGACTTAGCAGGATTAGTTTTGTAGACCTGGATTTTTCAGGTCAGTACAGACTACCGTGGTTTAATCTTGCTCATAAAATGCGCGCTAGAATCGCACTCGGTAATTCCTGAATTGATCCTGATGCTAACTTCTGACTGAAGTTGTGTGTTTTTCAGAAAGACTTAGTGCTAGATTATCTACCACTTCCCATCGTTGGAAAGCTGTAGCGTTAGAGACGTAGCAGAGATGTCTCTGTGTCCATTATGGGTTTGTCTAACTTCACCCACCCGCTTTGTGCCACTCTGTGCAATTCAGAAAGTGTTTGGATAGTTAAAATCTTGCCTGCGAATAGATACGTGATAGATGTACTTTGTTACTATTTTGTAAATTTGCAGAGGTTTGGGTTTTTTTTCGGTTTAAGCCTTGCTGCAGAATGAAGAGTTTCTTCTGCTAAGCAATGTCCATGTACATGCAGTAAAAACAAAGCCCAAACATGTGGGTCGAGTCCTCCACATACTTAAGTCGGTGCAACTCACAGAATCACTAAGATTGGAAAAGACCTCTAAGATCATCTAGTCCAACCGACACCACCGTGCCTACTAAACCATGCCCCAAAGTGCCACGTCTACACGTTTTTTGAACACCTCCAGGGATGGGGACTCCACCACTTCCCTGGGCAGCCTGGTCCAATGCCTGACCACTCTTTCAGTAAAGACATTTTTCCTAATATCCAATCTAAACCTCCCCTGGCACAACTTGAGGCCATTGCCTCTCGTCCTATCGCTTGTTCCTTGGGAGAAGAGACCGACCCCCACCTCCCTGCACCCTCCTCTCAGGAGTTGTAGAGGGCGATGAGGTCTCCCCTCAGCCTCCTCTTCTCCAGGCTGAACAACCCCAGCTCCCTCAGCCGCTCCTCTGTCAACTCTGTCAACTGTGGAGGGCTACACAATCTTGTGTAGGAAGAGGTTTTGACCATATGTATCACGTGCATTCTGACTTACATAGAGCACGAAACGAACACGCCGTTTGTCTGCTAGACTGTGTTACAAATCAGATATTTAATAAACGTTTTTCTTCTTTGATAACAATTGTTCTGCTTTACCAGTATGAATCTACCGAGATCTGTTCAGTGCAATTGGCTGTGTGCAAGGAACTCGGAGAAATAAAAATCTGGAATAAAAGAGGGTGAGGAAGTGAAACAAAGCCTGTTGACCAGAACTTCTTGCACCAAATGTTGTTGCACCTCCACAAAAAAAATTCCACCCATATCCTGAGGAGAGCGTGTGCCCGAGCTGCGGTGTGTCTGCTTGTGCGGCACTTCTGCTCTAGAAACCTGCAGTCGCTTACGCCGCCTCCTGCAGCCTTAGCTGGATGAAAGGGAGCGGGAGACAGCTTTATACCTTCTAAGGTATAATATAACCCTGTCTAAAAAAAAGTATATGTATATATATGTAAAGGTTAAACCAGTAAAGGGCAGCGATCATCAAAAATAATTAGAAACTTAAAGGGAAAAATTAGAGGGGGGAGAGATCTGGACGCTGGTTTGGGGAGGGGAGAAGCAAGCCACCTGAGATTGGAAGCCTATTTAGCTCCTCAGCTTCACAGCACATACCAGAAAAACCACCCACCTGGTCTTTGAGTTGGTGATAGAAAGGCCTGGATATCAAGTTTCATGTGCGAAGTGATTTTGTTTGGTTGCACCCTGATAAATGTTTTCTAAGAAGTTAATAGCATATGTATGTAAGATATACTCAAAAATTTACCGAATTTAATTTTTACAAACTTCAAATTTCAGTATTCAGAGTAGAAAAAAAAAAATATATACTTTCCCTTTCTTTTTATGTGGAGATTCGATTTATTTTGGCGCTAACTGTAAATCTAATCAAGCAGTATTATACTCTAAATCATCACTTAGAAAAAATTGGGAAAAAAAACCTTTTTCAAGATTATTTTTTCCCCACCCCCTTTTTCACCAAGTTGTTAGTAGTTAGAACAAATAAACACAATTACCTCTGATAAAACTAATGCGCCATTGATGCAGAACGCAAGACTTCTTTCTCTTGGCGTTGGGAGGCATGTTGATGACATGTAATTTTCTTACAAGCATTGTGACTAATCTGGATGATTTACTTTGCGATTTCCTAGCTCTTTAAACTTCACTCAAAACCAGATTTCACATATTAGACATAAATTAAGCTCTAATACCTTAAAAATAAACACAAACTAAGAAAAAAAACCTAATATGGCTGCTGCTAATTGCAGTTAAGTAGCCTCCTACATTTGCGCTTAATAATTGGGAACTGCCGATGTTTGCACGTTGTGATATCTTAAATGGAATGTTCACGCTCCCTGTAGAAGTAATTTATATTATGAATGGTTGTATCAAATATCTGCTAAAACTGGCAGGATAATTAAGTAACTGTTCTGTTGCTTGACAGGCTACAGAAGCCTCTCTGTTCTGCACTGGGCTGCAGGATGCTGCTTACCGCTTAGGTACCTGGAGAAAGGCTGGCGGAGGGAGGGAAATGTTTTGGGACGGTGGAAATGGTGGAAATTCGATTGAGGCCCCTTTGTGCCAGTTCTCCAGATTCTTCCGTGATGCCTGATTTATTAAGGTCAGTGGCAAGGTGTTGAGTAAAACACAAAGATGTAAATCTAAACCTTTAACGTGGAAGTTTTAAACACGTCTTTTGAAAATATCGTTGTTTTTATATTCTGAAAATTTGCTATGTACAAGGCAATTAGACCCAAGTGCTTTAAAGTTTGCAGATGGTACATGGTGTTTAATGAGCTGGTCCATCATTACATTCATACACATATTTATATTATATAAAGAGTATTTATTACCTAATATAGCTACTTCTTCATCCTTATTGATGCAATTTCAGCCCTGCTAAGAATTTGCTATCTGCCTTTCTGCCTAAGAAAGTTGTATAAAAGCAGTAAGTTAATGTTAATTAGTGGTCAATGGGAAAAAAAATGGAAATCACTGTTTAAAGAATTGATGGAAAGAAAAGTTGAGGGGTCCTAAGCTTTGTACAGTTACGCAGATTAGTGAAAGCCATTGCAGTATAGTGTCAGATCAGAACAAAAATGATGTATACCCTTTTCGTGGTTATAAATGATTTCACAAGGTTTAAGGTGGTGAAGAATGTTATGGAAAAAAAAAACCTTCTGTAATCTCCTGAAGTGTGAAAATTAATCACTCGTAAGCGTTTGACAGCACGGGCTCCATACTTATAGCCAGAAACTTTACCTAGCGGTGAAACTTTTATTAATTTTCAATCTACAATTTGTATTTTGCTGATGCTCATTCATTTTTGTAGTGAGTTTATTTGAAATTTTCATTGACAAAATCAAAATCAGACTGATAATGTGGAATCTTTTAGAGGCAGTTAAGAGCCCCGTATGCGCCTCTGGTTTTGGTCCAGCCTAAATATATTTGTGGGTTTATTCCTTCCTATGTCTCCATACCCTTTGCTGTTGAGCTGGCTGTGGATCATCTGCTCGTCTCTCGCAGCATCTGATTGAAGCGCCGGAGAAGATGAGCACTTGAGATAGCACCTGGCATTGTGCAGAGCAAAATAAGTCTTGCCAATTAACTGTAAAAGCACTCTTGCTAATTGTCTTCTAACTATCCATTCCAGTTTATTATCCACTAACAAAAAAAGATGAACTGTACAGAATCTTGTTTATAAACCAGTATCATTGAACAGGAAATTAAACTACATGGTTCTCAGTTTGCCTGTACATCTCAGTGCTCTTCAGCCGAGTTGGTTAAACATTTCTGTGCAGTCCTACGCTCCAGTTCTGTGCTTCTCCTCCCAGCACCTTCAATACACTTGGCCTTGCAGCAACCGGTGTAATTTTATCCTTTCCGATGCTGAGTGCTCTTCGTCTCATTTATCCTGCCAGCCTTTGGGGACAGTCCATTTTTCTTTAGACATCACCTTCAATTTTCATCAGCCTTTGCCAGCTGCGGAGGAGGGATGTTGGCATTTACAGCATGGACCTGGTAGAGCCCAGTGCTCCTTCCCCAGGGGGGTGTGCAATCTGTTCACCAGTTCGTGACACAAACTGCACGATACTTCTGCCATGCGCACAGATGACAATCACTGCGGTCTACGTACTTTAGTAAAATTAATAATCAAACTACAGCTTTTTTTTTTTAATCCATCCCATTCTTTCAGGGCAAAAATTATGCTTAAATTATCGCTGATTTTGTTTGGCTAGGTTGGATCAGTTCCTCTTTTGATCTCTCCTTTTTGATAGTTTTTAGCTGCATCCGTTCATGTTATTTTGTCTGTTCGCTACTTTTTGATCTTCAAGATTCATGAACTGCATGAACTCCAGAGGACAATTGTCTGTGCGTTTTCCATCCTCTGCAGCTTGCATGTAACAAAGATGAAAACACCGTAAGTCTGATTATGCACAATGCTAAAAGAAGGGTTGGTTTTACTACTTAGGTGCTAAATTGGCATTTGATTTCTGAGAGGAAAGCCAGAGCTCTCCTGCAGGGTTTCTGTGTGATATCAACAAGCCAACTAGACTAAGGTTTTAAAATAACTTAAAAGCTTCAGCTGTGAAAATTGGGAAGAAGCCAACCACTAAGTAGCGTCGAACTAACTATAGTCTTATTCCAAACATTAAACCTTACATGGGAATCTTTTCAGTGTTCTCAATTTTTACATATGTTGCAATTCCTCCTCTTCCATCTCTGGAGAGGAGAAAGAGATGGGTGCATTTCTACAAAACATTGCTGCAGACCAGAAGTTTGGTCCCTATCGTACGATGCTGCAATCTGTACTTTTCAATTGGTGCCCCATAAAAGCAGATAGTGTAGAAGTATTGAAATTTCTTTTTTAAAATCTCATTTTTTCAAATCCATGTGCTTGATCCAAGGTCTCATGTGTTTTCCCCGAGCTCTGAAAGGGAAAATAAACAAAACAATCTATTGAGACCTGTCTCCATAGAAAACAAGCAATGAAAAAATAACGTGCAGAAATGCAAAAAACCCTCCTTAATCTCCTTTACAGTCAGCGTAGCTAGGAGAAAGTGTGTTCTCCTACCTATTTTATTAGCAGAATTTGGGAAATGACAGCAATTACAAACAGGAACGCTCCCAACATTTTGCCTAATTCCGATTTGCAAGAATGTAAGCCTAGAATAACTTAAGATTTTTAACGCTGTAACTAGGTTCAGAAATTGGGCCTGGGGTGCTAATGTGTCTGGGTTTCAAATCACAAGTCTTCCAGTAAGGAAACTGAGTAGCTGAGGAAAATAAGGAAAAAAACCTGCCCAAGTGTTACTCAGAAAGGTGCTCAGCCTTATCTGTCTAAAACATAACCGTTTGGAGATCCTGGGTGTTATTTTTTTAACTGGCGTTGTGATTCTTGTTCTGGAAGGTAAGGAGGAGACACACTTCATGGCATGATGGACCTCCGTACGCAGGGTCTATCTTTTCCCAGCATAGATAGAAATAGGTTTAATGCCTGTGAGAATTAGCTACTTATCAAATAAATGAGACAAAGGGAAATTTAGGTCTACTTCAAAGTCACAGTCAGACCTAATCCAGAGCAGAAAGGGTGTCTCTTTTTTAACCCTGCTTGTTGGCTGGGGATGAACAGTGGGGAGTCTGTGTCAGGCTCTGTGACCCTGAATGAGGGACTTTGTTAAAGCAGTCCAAATCGTATCCTTAGCAGAACGTCCAACAAGTTTTTGTCTTTATAGAAGATCTGTATGCATTTAACTGGTACTGAAGTGGCTGGAAGCTGTTCATACAGGCTCAACGGTGTACAAAGTCCCAGCTCCAAGCAAGTTTTGGACTTAGAAAGCTAGGTCACTGGTTTTTGCGGAGTTAGGACCTAATCTAAGCTTTCATATTTTAACGTTC
This sequence comes from Balaeniceps rex, assembly GCA_013401315.1. NCBI lineage: Eukaryota > Metazoa > Chordata > Aves > Pelecaniformes > Balaenicipitidae > Balaeniceps > Balaeniceps rex. Next base: position 145,220 of record VYZW01062854.1, read on the forward strand.
CCCAAACTTTAAGGGAGGCTGGCTATGGGTCTGGATTTCATAGCCACGCCAAGCCAAAACCCAGAGTCCAAGGCACCTCAGTTTCATGAAAGTTGGATTCTCATCTGAAGTTAGGAGGTCATACCTGTGAAATTCCAGTCCCAGAGACAGAACAGGGCTTTTGCTCTTAATGCAGGTGTGAGAATTATCCTAGAACCAGCCAGGGATGCAGTCTAACCACAGGACTTCAACCCATGGGATGGATTGTAATGATATGTTTTGTCGTCTGTTTTCTGTCTTTACCCCTTACCCAAGTTTGTCATCTTCTCTTTAGGTCCTGTCCCTGCTATAAAAAGGACCTTCTGTGTTATTGTTCCTCTTCAACACCTACTTCATACAGGTTACTCATAGACTCTCTTCCTACTCGTTCTTTTGAAGTCTAAGGTCCACTGGGAATACAGTTTCTTGCTGAGATATGCCGCATAACGTATGAGTCAACAAGTACGCGTGAAGCACGCACGGTGGCTTAGCCTTTGTGGCACCCAAGGGAGCAGTCTTGCCATACAGCCGCTCTACGATTGATGGGTTGGAGCTATATGTATTATAATAAACAGATTATTCCTACTCAATTAGCTTGAACATCTCTGGGAAAATTCATAATGCTCGTTATGAATAACGTTCAGCCTGTCTTTGGAAGTGTAAGAGGAATGGGGAATGTCGTAGGCAATGTATTTATCTGTAATATGTTTCCGAAGGTTGTGTCTTGGATTCTTTATGTCCACAGTGTTCGGCTGCACAAAGTAATATAACGACGCGGTTGCTGCACGCTGTCAGGGAGAAAGTCTTTAGTTATAGCACAGAATGGAGAGCACAAGACAGCAGCGGTTGTCTTCGCTCTTTACAGAGCTGGTTGGGAGGCTCTGCCTAGTGTTAGGGTGAAACACTCAGTTCAACATTCAACGTCAGAGTTTGCTGACAGCAGAAACTTTTGACTTATTCCAAAAGGATAAAGATATGAATGTGTTGCTAAGTCAATCCATGGGCAGCCTGGTTTCTGTACAGGGAGAACAAGGTATGGGCTAGCATTGGGGTCTTTAACAAGGTTTCAGATCTCCGTGCTATCACTAACTGCCTATGCTACCTTGGCGAAACTATTTAGGCTTGGTTTACACAACAAAGTCTTTGCCTGAATATTTGGTAAAGTCTTAGTAAAATGTGGAACGCTTCTGAGTGCTTCTGCCTCCTTCCAGTGTCCTTTTCACTTTGTTTATATAGCATCTCCCAGCCAGAAGACTTCTTTTTCTGCTTGTGCATAGAGAGATAGTATCTTATTATTGTAAAATATTAACTTTTTGGTCATAGCAGGTGCACCTCATAGCTTTAGATCTTTCCCTTTACATCCTATCAAAGCCTTAGTATTTTGACAACATCTTCTGGAAGGAATCAAAGCAGCATTTTTACAGCACGGAGAAAAACAGGAGCGAGAACGTCTGATTTTTCTCCTCTTCCTGCCAGCATGAAAATCTGTTCCTCAGCTTTTTATTTCCTTGCCCTCACTAATGCCCTTTCTTTCACTGCCGGTTTCAAAATCTTGACAGCTTGTTAGAATCAGGAGAGACTTTGCATGATCAGAGTGATAATTTTCAGATCACTTTGTGGCTGAAAGTAAGTTTAGGAGCATTATTTATTCAAATTACAAGCATGAAGGACCACATGGGAAATATGGAGGAGTGCCTTCTGTAAATGACAGCTTAGGGAGAATTTTCAATTGCATGAGACAGCTGTATCCCCAAACTTAATCTAATTACTATAGTGTAGTGAAAAATGTCACCCTGAATAAAATTGATACCGTCATATATATTCATGGTAAGTTTTGACTTACGTATGGCTGTGTTCGGGATAACCTTTGAATTCTAAATCCAGCTTGGGGCTGATGTAATGCTTTTGTAATTAGAGGAATTTGAGCGTGTGGAGTTTCTTCCTTGCTGTGAGCAGATCAGCTCTGCTCGCAGCTGTACAAAGTTCAGAATGGCCCTTTCCTGGAACATGTTCTTCCTTCTCGGTACACGTAAGCACACAGTCGGTATATAAACCTTTGGTTTGCTTCCTTTTTTCAAAACCTGTAGTTCAAAATGTTTTCCAGTTGCGTTTCAGAAATGTAAAAAGAGAGGGAAATCGCTCGCAGAGCACTGGCGCGCCTCCCCCATATGCTTTTTCTGTTTTGTTGCACATGAACAATCGTACGATGACTTGAAAAGTTGAGTTTCTGGAAGGCCTTCGTTTTCAGCTGCTGGTGTATGCCAACGAATCTGAATATTAAATCAGATGGAAACCAGCAGCTTGAAAACCTGCAATCTGCTCGGTGCTGAAATGCACATCTGTCTGATGTGTGCTGCAGATCTTTGGCTCCCACTAAGGTTGTTTGAGATAACAAAAGAGCGTGTTTTGAAAGCTCCGAGTGGTTTTTGTTTGGGCTTTTTCTTTTTTCATGTGTAAAATGCTGAATCGACTGTACTGGAGCCAACAGCTTCTTGATTTTCCACGAAAACAGATTTAACAGAATATGGAAATGCTGGCTTTCCTTACCCTGCTGAACCAATGTGCTCCCAACCCCTTGGTACTGACAGCGCCTTTCCTCCTGGAACGTTGTCTCAGCTAAAGACAGTGGAGAGAAATACAAATATCATTGACTTTCTGAATCTGCTTATTTCCCAGTGAATTCAGGGGAGTCAAGGACATGCTCAGCACCTCGAGGACTGATCTCGAAGAGAGCAATCAAGCAGGCATTGTGTACGTCGGTTAGCGAAGGACTTGGGAACTGAGTTCTGCCAACAACAGGTAAAAGCTGCCAGGGTCTGTTGCTTGCCTGGGAGAATCCACATCCAGCTATTTGGTGATAAACTGTTTAAGAATAACATTTGCGTGCAGCAAGGAGGGAGCAGACCTGCATTTCAAACTGCTGAGGAAGGCTGTAGGCCAGCCTGGTATTTTTAATGAAAGCATCCTTGAAAAATGGAATCGGTACAGATGTGTGTGTGCTTAGACTGTATCCAGTGCTGACAGCTTTCTGGGGCTAGCTGCTGCACAGCCAAAGCTCAAATGGCTGTTGGATGTGCCTCTTGCATAGCTAAATTTTTCACGTGGAAGTATACTAGGAAAAAGAAACTCTGTAGTTTTCTATTTTTTTTTTTTTTTAAATAATATCTGGATTTCTATGAAGTTCTTAACAGCTAGTCCAAGGACCCCTCCCAGGTGGGCAGACCTGTATCACGTAGGGAGGTTAGATGACATTGCTGAATCAAGGCGTCCTGTGTTTACAATTTCTGCTATATAAAGGCACATTTATATGTATTGCGAATCGCTAGCAAGTGGGGATGTGCTTTTGCTGATGCGAATCAATACCAATGACTGAGGGCTCAAGCAAAGCCGAGTCCTGGGAAGTGGCAGTCTAGAGACCTAGTTCTGTGTTCTTTTTTCCTCTCTGAATTAAGCGTACCAGAGACAGACACTGCAAATGTAGACACAAGAGGGGACATGGAAGCTGTCTAACCATTTTCGGCCCAACCCATAAAATCTGAGGGGGTACGCCCAGCTAAGTGTTGTGCTGTTGGACTCGATCCTCCCAGGTGTTGAGCAAAGCAGAGAAGGAATCCGAGGAGCTCAAAGTTTCAAAAAATAAGGCTCTTAAGACTTGCTTCTGCTCCTGCTCGTGTCAATAGCAGAACTTGCCGTGTTTTGGAGGCCAGCCGAAGCTGGGCGCACATCTGTGGCAGCGTCACGCTCTGCAGATTGCATGAGCGTCCAGAGCTGTGCTGCAAAAGGTGGCTGCGGGGGGAGGAAGATGATGAGAACGGAGCTGCTGGCTCTGAGACCTGAACCAAAAATCCCTTTGGCTGTGGACAGTTTATCTGCTAAAATGCCATGCGGCCCCGATGCCAGTGGGTGGTATTTCAGTATTTCAGTGCCGAGGGACGGCACTGCTGCTGGTACCAGGACTATCTTCCAAAACCTGTTGCCATTCTTGCCTTCAAGTTGTGGTTTCAGTCTCACTTGTGGCTGGCAAATCATTAGCATCAAGATTTTATCTGTGCTGTAGTTTGCCCAAAGCTTGAAAATGGGTTTTTCTTTTTCTTTTTCTTTCCCCCCAGCACAAAATGTTGCTTTTCTTGGTGAAGAGCTGTCACACGTGATGTGGATGATGCATCATGTGCTTGCTGTATAGTCAGCTATCACCTTCTCAGGGTTAAATCCTGTCTCCATTCTGGTCTCTGTGCATCACCGCTCCAAGTTTAGAAATTCGGACAGAAAGCAGTGAGATGATGTCTGTGTAGAGCGGTATATGGAACAGGTATTAACCCATGTGTTTTAAAATATATGCGTGTGTAGGTGTGTACAAAGGCACAATTTGTGTATGTACGTGTGCACGCGCACACTTCCTCTCGTTTTACGTCATGGTAAGAAATGCAACAACTGATATTGGTGATACACTGGGCAATGTTGTTCTCCTGTTGTTGCAGATACACGTGTTCTTTGTGACCAGATATATAGAAAACAAAGTACGCTTCTTATTTGCAAAAACTCAGAGCCTCAGCCATAACTTCTCTTGTTCCAGCGAACCAAAAATACTCCATTACACACACAGAGCTGTAACTGCACTCCAGCGCGGTTACGCCTCTGTTCCACAGCGACTGTTTTGTAAGAATAGCTTTATTTGCCATTGCTAATGGCCAGCATGGATATTTACCAGATACAGGCATTTTAATTTCTGCTCTATTACTCCCAGCTTCCCTGCGTGCTAAAAATTCCTTTATTTATGTTAGAGAAAATGTGTTTGAGGACTTCTCCCTCTTCTGTAGAGGTCAAGACTCAGACTACACCAACGTTATATCAGAGGTACGTGTTAAGCACTATTTCATGTTTCCAAAGCCTGCATGTGTATATTCTGATGATGAAGTTAAGACATATTAAATGCTAAGTTTACTTGAGGAAAGTGCTGCTGTTTGGCTCTTGAACACTGCATGCGGTTCCTGTGCGAGCCGCTTGACCAGGTAGCTGTCTCGAGCTGTCCTCTTTCTGATAATATATGTACAACAGATTTGGAGTGGTCTGTGGATTGGGTGAAAGCGCTCCATAACAGACCAGTTCTTAACACCAGTGAAACCAGTGACAGCCTTTCTGTTGTCTCCAGTAAGCTTTGGAGCACGTCCCCTGTAAGAAATGCAGAAAACAACACCGGCGAGCCGATAGATAACATGACTTTTTTGCAGAACTGCCACAGCCATTTCAACTGCTGCATAATTAGATGTCCCGAGACACTGTCATAAACCGTTATGTAGGCTTTGATAATGGAAAATGTCAGGTGTAACCATGTGAAGCTGGGACTAGGACTCAGATTTAGAGATGTGTACGTGTCTAAACATTCAGGTGTGTCAGTGAGATTTTCAGGAGCGCTTGATTGGGTTGGATGCCTAACTCCGTAGAAATGAGTCCTGGATTAAACAGGTCTTTGAACATCAAAGACATTTAGGTTCCTAATTCCTAATAGGCATAAGAAGCGTCTTACTGGTTAGGATCCCATGAGGAGTTACACATGTGATCTTTGGGAATCTAGGTCTGTTCCTGTATTTTTTCAACAAGTCCACAATGTGCCCTTCTGCATCTTTCAGAGTTTAAATAATTTTTGAAACATAAGAATGTCCAGTAAAACCTACCTCTACAAAGAGCACGTTGTACGGCATCGATACTCCTGTTTACAAAAACTTTGGGATAAAATGTACTTAATACATGTAGTAGTTGTTGGGATTTTTTTGTGGGTTTTTTGTTTGGTTGTTTTTTTGTTTGTTTTTGTTTTGTTTTGTTTTTTAAACTGAGTGCTACCATTAAGTTCTATAGTTATGTCCATAGATAACTTCCCCTAAATTTCCCAGAACATAGCTGACAGTAATGATTTGTTTTATAGGGGTCCCTGAGTATGGTTTGGGAAGTAAACTCCTTCGTTTAACGATGAGCAACGCTGTGGATTGTTGCTGTTTAAAGTGTCCAATAGACAAAAGATCAGACCTTAATTCTTAGTCCCTAAGCACCACTGACTTCTGAGCTATCTGCTCCAGGCATCATTTGTTTGGTACATCTCTGACCTTCCTTCATCTGACTGATAACAAACTTGGGGTTGGGGCGGGGGCAGCCCAGTGAATGTAATTAACATCTGCTTATTAACAATATCATTTATGAGACAGCTGACTTGAGTTCATTTAACGGACGGAATAATTTTTACAAGAGAGAAAACCTTGCCTAATTGTCGGGGCGCAGCTATGCCAACCTGTTCCCAGAGCTCGCTGCCTGCCGCAGTTTTGGGGCTAGATGCTCAGCTGGTGCCGGTGGGCTCCAGCCCCGGAGCTGTGCCGATCTACAGCAGCTGCCCTGTCAGCTCTGAATCGGAATTTATACCTGCAGGGACAGGTTCATCGATAGCGTTGCTTGGTGCAGCTCCCCTTGCAGTGTTAATTATGCAGTTCTCCCAGAGACTGAATCTGTGTTGACTTGGAAGATAAATTAGTTACCCTTCCATTTGCCATCGGCCTTCCTCTGTCGGTTAAGGATTATCTTGTCCCTCCTCTTCTCTTCGTGGATTGGAAAGTCAATTAACCGGTTCCCTGTCAGACTAGAAATCTATAGGAAGAAAATCAAACTTTTCTAAAGCTTGGACTGGTGTTTAACCAAATTTCTTTCTCATAACTTTGCAGCTCAAGGCAGGTTTTTATTTTCCCTGCAACATTGAGAATCCTTTGCTCAGTCGGGATTACCAGCTGAGGCTGGTTTATTTCCCACATTCTCGCTTATTTTGTGTAGGTTTAGGTTGAAAGAAAGTTTTTATTGTTTCTCCGTTTTTGTTTTGTCTCACATAAAGATACATTTATGTGAGTGAAAATACTAACATGACACATTAGGCCAACCTATGCATGCTTCCATACAAGAACAGATAAACCAGTAGGAATGACCTTTTTACCAAGCATATCGTGTCTTTATTAATGCACATTAGCAAAGTGCAACCTTTGTGCACAGTAGCTCCTAAATGGCTAGAGATGGCTTATGTGGTAGGATGAAAGTATCTGAGGAGTGGTTGGTAGGAGGAAAGATCTAGTTGTATTGGTGCTTCGGGCTCTTTTCTAGAGAGCTGGGTTGTAGATCCTTAAAACACAGGAAAACTTTTGCAAGATTTCATAGAACCATAGGATGCTTTGGGTTGGAAGGGACCTTCAGAGGCCACCCAGTCCAACCCCCCTGCAAGGAGCAGGGACATCTTGAACCAGATCTGGGTGCTCAGAGCCCCGTCCAACCTGACCTGGGATGTTGCCAGGGATGGGGCCTCCACCACCTCTCTGGGCAACCCCTTCCAGTGCTAATTCTAATTGGCCTAATTCTCTGAAATGTTGACCTTTCCCAGGTCCTCTCCATTGCCTTTTGGGGTAGGGAGCACGGAAACCCCCATGCCATGTCAACAGAGGGATTGAAAGGATTATTTAAATTCCAGATCTGAAATGCCAGAAGGGTGAGCACAGCGTCCCAGCGTAGTGAGCCCTGCCTTGAGAACTCCTTGCCTAATGACCATCTCCCCCTTGCAGCCGGTGGAACGGTGCCATAGAAACAGTGTCTGATTTGAGCTGTAAAGGTGTAAATTTTCTTGGGTTTGAGGAAATAGTTCCGCTCGCAGCTGTGTTGCTGTGCGCTACAACTGCTGCACCTGCGGCAGCACAAGTCTCCGAAGGCTGTGAATCATTGCCTTTTTCTCAGCTGCATAGAAAATAACCCAAGCCTTTGGGTTCTTCAATCCAGAGCGATTGGGAATATTTTTGCAGAACGCAAGAGTAATCCTTATGTCCTTACATCCTTGTAAGCAGGTCATATTTCTAAAGGGATTACAAAGGATTATGACGAGTTACTAAGATCTGTGCATCTTTACTGGGCCTCTTGCTGGCATAGGATTTATCGGTTTAGAAAAGTAGTCTTGAAAGTAGCAGATTTTCCCAGAAACAGCAGGGAAATTAGTATTCCTTTTGCAAACATCAAACTAGCCTACTTTGTTACAATTTCATTGTAAAAAGTCTGCTTATGGCTCTCTAATGAACACTGGTTCCATTCCCACAAAGTGACACTTGCTGAATAATGTATTACAGCTCTCAGTGACTCCTTCCCAGAGACTTATCATGAAATCTGCAGAGATAATTACCGTCGTAGGAGATGAATACAAACAAATGCAGTTTCCCCCTTGTTTTAGCAACTTTCTGAGACTGCACTCACTTCCCTCTCTGCTGCCAAGTACGTTTTTCCTGGGTTTTTAGTATCATTAAAATGATTAGATTTTGATTCATAAGATCTATCCACTCGCTTAAAGATGATTGCAACAGTCCCACTGAGTTAAACTGGAGCTGCAGCTTCATCCAGAAAACAATTGCTGTACGGGCTGAATTATAACCAATTTCTCAAATGACTAAAATTGGTTGTCCCAGGCAAGCACTGAGATTAAATCTCTCTCATCTGATATTAGGCATTAATGTAGTCAGCCTTGCTTAATACACTTCTACATCAGATCTGACTCACCCGAGAATCGCCTCTCTCATCATCTGCCGGTGACTGGATTTATCATGTGCAGCTTCCCAATTGAGATGAGTCCAGGAGTAAGTGTGAATGTAACATGAAAAAGTTATCTGCTGCACTTCATTCAGTTCCCCAAAAAACCCCAGGAATATATCAGATGATGTGGCTGGTGTGTTTCTAGAGCTGCAAAGATTTCTAATCTCTGAGGTTTCTCTTTGGATGAGTGGGTTCATCTTCTTGCTGTGCTTCTTTAGGTCTTTTAGTTACGGTTATTTTCAGGTTCTCTGTCTTGGAGCAACTGCTTATCTCCTTCCTTTGCAAAAAAAAAAAAATATTCAAGTCCTCACTGAATTGTGTTCTGGTTTTTTATTATTTCCTTTAACAGATGAATTGAATTTGTTTAAAAAAAAAAAAAACCAACAAGGTTTTAAATATTTAGATTCAGTTTTCTATTCTTAAAATTATCCATAAACTAGGATACTGGGGGGGGGGGAAGCTGGCAAGTAAGACATCACAGGAGATTGTGGTTTCAATGTAAATAAGATTGGTTTATATTTCTTCTCCCTCTTATATCCAATGTGATTTAAGCAAATGTTGCAATTGTTTCCCACTACAGGATGGTTTTTTCTTTGCAATCAACTAAATATAATGCATTGACCATAGCAGTGTAAGAGAAAAAAAAACCACACACACACAAAAAAAAACCTAGAAAAGGAAATCTCTGCGTTTGATTCTGATATAAATAACACTATAAAGATGGTGCAAAAATAAATGTTATTATTCCATTTAATAGGATGGTATTAAACATGTTCTCTTTACTGCAGTACGTAAGTCTTTTGTATATTCTTTATTTACTGAACTCTTCCACCACCTTTATATTTGTTTTGGATTATGTTTTCAGGTGCTAGTTGTTTATGATCACCCCATAATTAGAAATTTAAACTTCTCCGCAGTTGCCGTTATGGCATCAGGCAGGTTCTTTGCTGCTGTAAATTGCCGCTGTTGCATTAAAGCCCAACATTTGGTCTGTGGTTATGGGGGCTTCGTAGAGATCTGGCAGGGTCTGTGTTTCTACCTTTATATGGAGTGAAATTAGAAGAGTGTCACTTTTATGTACTTTCATAGGCAGATCCTGTATTTGTAATACGCGAGGACTGCACAGATATCAGTGGAAGTTCTTTAGGAATTTATTTATAAGAAAATATTGAGTAATAGCTTTGAGTTGAATACTGAGTCGTTTTGCAGCAGTGGAATTGCAGAACAGAGTTGGAGGCATCTCTCTGTAACACAACCAGGAACCCAAATCCCATCTTCTGAACCCCATTCCGGTGTTTCAGCCCACAGAATAGTCCGTGTGACTATTTCCAATGGGCCTTTGTCTTTTCAGTGGATTGAACCAAATTTTGGATCCATGCTTTCTGCTCTAAAGTTCAGCTGTCACCTGGGCTTTGTGGGCCAGCTGGATCTCTGCTTCAGCTAAGCTGTGGATAAGCTGCTTAGCCCTCGGCAGTAATTGAATCAAAGCCAAATTCCCAGGCCCAGAAGGTTCATCCCTATTTAAACAAAGAGAGACAGCAACGTGCGTGTATCTGCTACTGAGGAGGAGGAAATTACTCCTTTGAAATTGAATCCAACAGGGAGATTGTATGTCTTTACAATTCACGAATTTTCCAATAAATGTGTTTTCGTCACGTTAGTTAGCTCATAAAAGTGCTTTACGTGAGTCAGTCTGAAAGACTCGAGAAGAATAAATCCCTTGTCATCAACTCAGCAGGGCAAGTTTTTGCCTTTAGTGGCCACTTTCAGTCACCCTAATTTTCCAGCAGAATTTAATTTATCTATTAAGAAGATAACAATCTGGATTCAGCCCAGCACCTGTCCCCATGGAAAATTTTGACCTCAATGCCTTCGTGTAGAGGTGAAAGCTATGCGCAGAGCACAAGCAAGGAAATGGGAATAACTAAGGCATTTTGTCAAACTCAGACCATCTCGTCCCTGCTTGCTTTGTTGCGTCCGTGTGGGGTAAGACAGATACATTTGAAGAAATTCTAGGAGAGCTGTAAACAGCTAAAACAGCAAGGCTTCACAAATTTTTATCGATTTTACTACAACTTTCCTTAAAAAAAACCCACCAAGATTTCCAAATACTGAAATATCTTATTTGAAAGTTTAACATATGACATAGTTTTTTCTGTTCATTTATTTGCAATCACTGCTTGCTTCAAATGCATGTGTTTTCTAAACTGTTAATGAGAAATAAAGCTTGTTTTCCTGGATTCCAGCAGTGAACTAATTCGGTTTTGCAGCTTCTGGAGCAGAGCTGACAGCCGTCTGATTAAGGAAGCGTGTAGCTGGGGTACGCTTAAGTGCGCCTACACTTGAACGCCCAACCACCTACTGGCTGGTCCAGGAGATGCAATGGGTTATGCTTGGTTATATTTACCACCCTGTAATCTGATGACCTCTCAAATCACTTTCTCGTTGCTTTTTAAAATTTATTTTTCAGTTCTAGATTGAATTTCATAGTGCTGGGTAAAGATGAAGCACTTTTCCGTTGCTCATGTGCAGCAAGTACCCAGCAGCAGGCTTAACCTAGCTGTTTCTCCAAACTATCTGTTTTTAATCACCTGTAATTATTAAAATGTTATGCTTTTTGATTGTATATCTGCTCAGGAAAGCCGAGATGAAAGTCAAATATGGTAACGTTTTTCTTTCAGTTTATTCATAAGGCCTCAGGAAACTAATGAGATTTATTCTGTGAATTAGTTTATAATTGTGCTTTAACTGCACTGTGACATTTAATAATGTCAGAAGGATTTTGCTTTAGGCAGAGTGATTTCAGCCTCTGTAGAAAATTAATTACCACTTTCTGAATAAACTACCTTTTTTTTTTTGTGTGAGCTAAGCGGTATTTTCAAGGTTAAGCTGCTTTCTGATATTTTGAGGAGGAAAAAAAAAAAGCATTGGAGATGTAGATTGAGCTTCCCAGTTCACATACAAGAAGCTGACTGCATTAAGTCATCGGCACCTATCGTTATTAGATTCTTCTGGTGTCCTCCAGTGCCTGGACCTTGTGTACCTGATTTGGGGAGCTGCAGAGAGACCTGTAGCACTGCGCAGAGCTGCGGAGGGAGCTCCTCTCGTCTGCAGCCCCCAGCAGTGGGACCTGCTCCTGTCACCCCTCACGTTCATCTGTCCCATCGCTCTGCTTGGACAGACAGAGCCTTGACGAGAACCCGAGCCCCTGTCCTGCACAAATAGCACCTGATACTAATGCTCTTAACCAGAGGGCACGAGCTTATCCCCTCTCTTACATTGCACCTACAAACCTTTTCAGTAGCAAACCAAGTCTGAGTTATATTTTCATAGGGGACCTAGAGGAAGAAACAGCTACTGAATGCACGCGTTTTATTTCACAGGATCAGAGTTCAGTCAAATATTACAGTGTTCGGAAAGCGTGAATTGAGCTAAATAGGGCCACAAAAATGCTCCGAGGGCTGGAGCCCCTCTGCTCCGAGGCCAGGCTGGGAGAGTTGGGGCTGTTCAGCCTGGAGAAGAGAAGGCCCCGGGGAGACCTTAGTGCGGCCTTGCAGTGCTTCAAGGGGGCCTCTAGGAAAGGTGGGGACAGGCTTTTTAGCAAGGCCTGTGGTGACAGGACAAGGGGTGATGGGTTTAAACTAAAGGAGGGCAGATTTAGGCTGGGTATAAGGAAGAAATGTTTTACCCTGAGGGTGGTGAAGCCCTGGCAGGGGTTGCCCAGAGAGGTGGTGGAGGCCCCATCCCTGGCAACATCCCAGGTGAGGTTGGATGGGGCTGTGAGCACCCTGATCTGGTTCAAGATGTCCCTGCTCCCTGCAGGGGGGTTGGACTGGATGGCCTCTGAAGGTCCCTTCCCACCCAAAGCATTCTAGGATTCTAAATAGTGATAAGGCTTTCTTAAATGTGATAATATAAGGAAAAACAAAAAGCTTGATACATGGGATAACTTCAAGTGTGCTTATGCACATGCATTAGATTATGAAATGAAATAGATGGAGTTGTTTTGAAAAAAAAAAATGTTTTGAGGTTCACACACTGCTATAAGCTTGAAAGGGTATTTATATATGCATCTTTTAATAATAAGAACTGCTAAAATTGATGTAATTGTTGCTTTGCTGTCATGTCAGGAATAGATACTTCCACTGGAGTGGAAGGAGTGGGGGCTTTGCAAGGGTATAGCAGCAAGGCAAATTAATTTAAGCTGCCTAAATGGCAAATCAGATGGATTAATGACTTTCAAAACGACAGCTGCATTTACACGCCTTTTAGCCCGATCACTTTATATCAGATCCAGTGCTCATTGAAGTCAATGGAAAAAGTGGCCTTTTCTTTAAAGGGAGTGGAAATAGTGTTTATGGACAAAGATTTTTCCATAGCTGTGTGTACTCCAGGCCTTGAAATGTCTGCAAGGTTTCAGAAGCTTTCAGTATTAATAGTGTGCCTGCTCGCTTTTCCTATGGTTGGTATTTCCACTGACAGCTTCCAAAATCCTTTCCCTGCTGCCGATGTAGTGAGTAACTCCTTGATGATCTCATCCAGGCCGCTAGCAATTTAAAACTTATTCTAGGTACTCGGCACACTAATTATCATTGTCCCACATTCTGTAACAGATCTGTTCAAAATAAAGCTCAGTAGGAAATGGCTATTGTCTAAAAATAAATGACTGAGAGTAAGGCGGCGATGCGCAGGGAGATCTCATCAGTGCATTTTTCAGGAGGATTTTCCACCGTTTGCAAGTCGGCAGGGCGCTAGCTCTGCTCTATCGGCACAGCACCATGGACACCAGTGCGCTGTTGGGGAAGTTGGCTTTGTGCACCCACTGTCCCCCAAAGCTTGGGGAACAGCCGCGAGGGATACTCTAAATTGATTTGTCTCTCAAAGAGGTGGTATTGAAGAAAAATTACAGTGGAATGACACTGGCTAGAGGTTCATTGATGCTTTGGGAACCAAAGGTGAACAAAGCCAAGACGAAGCAAGCCAAGCCTGCATGCCAAAGGGTGAGTTTCTCTTATTTACCCTGTTTTTAACATTCGTTGCTCTCCATTTGGCTGCTTGCAGAATGTGTTTCTGCCCTGCAGGTGGGATTTTTATTGTTTCGTTGTCCTTGCTGCCTTGCGGAAGGAGGTTCAAAAGGTTCAACCCTTGCACAAAAATAATTGGGCCACAGCCCATCATTCTGCTTATTACGAGTCTTACACAGTAAGTCAGATTGGAACAATCTGCTCCTCTGCACGGCCTTACTTTAGTTCTGGCTTACAGAGCTGGCCGGCTGCTGGAGGCAATGGGGAGATGCACTCCCCAGGGTGATGGATTTAGGCTCGGGTTCATAGGAACACCAAGGCAGACTGTTAAAGTTTCAGCAGATCTCTGTTATGGCAGTATAAGTTTGTCTCCTAGCACCTACCTGCACTAGGGATCCTCATGCCATGGAATGTCATTGGAAAAGCCTCCATCCTGCCAATGAAATACAAGTTAGCCCCTGAAACCCACGCCACAATCAATAGGAATTTTTTTTCATTGACTTTTATTGAGCTAAATTTCAATCCATTTTTGCCTTGGAGGCTCACAGATCAATCCGATATTGGTGTGTCTGTTTTGATACAGCTCAGTAGTCGCTGCAGCTTCTCCCGTACTTGGTGTGTTGCTGTCCATGGCGATAACCACCCCCAGCAGAGCCCACACCGCAGTTCATAGACTCATAGAATGCTTTGGGTGGGAAGGGACCTTCAGAGGCCATCCAGCCCAACCCCCCTGCAGTGAGCAGGGACATCTTGAACCAGATCAGGGTGCTCACAGCCCCGTCCAACCTCACCTGGGATGTTGCCAGGGATGGGGCCTCCACCACCTCTCTGGGCAACCCCTGCCAGGGCTTCACCACCCTCAGGGTAAAACATTTCTTCCTTATACCCAGCCTAAATCTGCCCTCCTTTAGTTTAAACCCATCACCCCTTGTCCTGTCCCCACAGGCCTTGCTAAAAAGACTGTCCCCATGAGTTAGAGGCAGTTTTGCAAGCTCCCCAATTTCCACGTAAAGGAAGGAGCTCACTGGTCTTCAATGGTTTCCTATTTTGCTCTGAGTTGGGGACTTCGTGGGAGTTACATTCTTTCTGTTACAAAAACCACGTCTGTGAAAGCTGTCACGGTGCCAGTGCAAGTCAGATGATTGTGTTGGCTTGATCAAATAGCGCGTTGAAATGGAGTGGCATTAGCAGGGGACAAGAATGGATCAATCCCCTGTGCTATGCACTGCAGGTGTTCACAACAAGAAGTGATCCCTAAATATCTTACAGGCTTGGTGGTGTTCAAGGTAGGCAGAAAGAATGGTAGTTGACTAATGAGTGCGTATAGCAACTCAGAAAAAAAAATTAGGAGCCGTTCCATGTCAAATATGTGCGTTACTGGGCTCGGAACGAGTCGGACACAACCACTTTCCTTTGGTGCTGGAACACATCGAGAAGAGTCGTGTTGCCCAAACTCCTCAGTTTCTCATTAAAAACCCCACACTCTAAACCAGATGATTTCTCCCAAATACTTAATCATTAGAAGTTTCATTATAATAACAACTTCAGGGTGCTTCCAATTAGTTTAACAATAACTGTATCTTGGACTAATAAATGTTCAGCTGTGGGCCTTGGATTTATTAGCCCAGCAAAATGGTTATTGCCTCATAAACAGAAAGCACCTTCAGGTGATATAATGACTCATGTTTCTCTCACCCTTCTTAAATTTAATCTAATAAACTGTTGAGATGAGAAAGATATTAAAAGTAAAAAAGCCAGCGACGAACTTTCCACTGGCAATTACTTAATGACAAAAGTGTGCTAATACATATTTGAAAAGTCAGTCCACAACGTTGCAGAATAATCTGAAGTTGTCGCTCAAGAAATTCACACAATGTTAGATAACTTCTGTTTCATTTTATTATGTGAAGAGTTGCATAAAGAATTGTTGTGGTAATACATTTTGCCATTAACGTGATGTCCTACATCGGTGTTCAAGGACTGCACCTGCGGACATGCAAATGAATTGCATGTTCTTAATGAGGATGCTCATCTCATCAGGCCAAATTTGATGGCAAGGTTGTGGGCTGCCAATTTGCTGTTTCATTTTTTAAATGCTGGGTGGTATGTTACCAAAAAAAAAAAAAAGACTTATTGTGTCTTTTCATCCGGATCCTAGCAAACTTTTTCCTCTTCAGTAACGGCTATGAAGCAGCTTTTGGGGGCAGGGGCAGGGGCAGCTGGAGGCGGCAGTAAAGGCAGCCTGGTTGGGATGTTTTGGTAGTGCATTTTGCATCTGAGTTTTATGATTATTTCAGTGTGGTCCTGTTCTGGCATAGCTGCAGCATCTTTTCACGTTCATTCAGTTCTCCTTATTGTCCATCGCTTTCTCATTGCAAAACTGGATTTTGTAGTTTTGTAAAACTCTGAGCCAAGGACATCCAGCACCGTGTTATTAAAATCAAAGCATGGCTCACTTTTTTACATGGTTTAACCTCTCCTTGTAAGAAAGTTTAGGGCTGTGAATCCAACAGGTAGCTCTATGAATAGTTCTGTACTGGGTTTTAAGATGTTTTAACTCTAACATGCTCTTATTTCAGCATGGTGATTTTTTTTTCATGATCTAATTTGAGAGTCTGGCTTTCCCTCCTCTGTTTTTCTGGACTTTTTGAGATCTCACTTGTTGTGGCTTATTGCAAACAAGTAGGATTCTCAGTACTGAAGGCCACTTCTGTGAGGCTGTTCGGGCATTCACGGTGTGGATAGGTGACTGGGATTTTCAGAAAATTCAGAGCTTTAAAATGGGACTTAAGCTTCTAAATCTCTTGGACACCATTGTGAATTTTTCCCTAATCGCTTCTGTGCCTCTGAAAACCCTAACTTACAGGACTTATTTGCAATTAATATCTATTCTGTCCGTGAAGAATAAATGATACTTTTCAGAAGTTTCATTAATATTGATGAGCTTTATATATGGCTAGTTAGTATTCAGAGTATTTTAATTTGTTAAACAGAAAGAGTTTGAACCATCAATTATCTTCTGGTCATTCAGTTTTCATCAAATTAAATGAAGTAGTGTGTTGGAACAGAGTGATGTGTTTGGACCACAAATACCTTCACTGTTTCTACCTCGAAGCAGAACAAAAATGTCTTGCTCAGCATTTTTTCTACATTTGCATGGCCTATATTTCATGTATTTATTTGGTTTAGCTAAGGTTATACACAAATATATGTCCAAAAGGAATATGCGTGTTCCTTTGTGTTGGAAATATTATTCCTGCTTGCTTACAGATGCAGAACTGAGGCAGACAGGGGCTTGGGTTTACATAAATATTTAACTCAACTGAGATAAGAGGCAAGTATAACTTAATGGAGGGAAGAGTCATATAGACCTCTGACATTAGGGTAGAATTTGAATTCAAGATAATTTCATTCTCTTTGGATCAGAACTGCTACAAGTTTTTCCCTTTTCTCTTAAAATGCTACAGGACTGTCCCAGTAAGAGGTAAGGAACTGAAGAAGGCAAACTTGCATTTTTCACGGCTGCCTGCAGAATATAAAGTTTTGTTTTCCATGCAGGGAAATATTTTTATGTACGACGGAAACGATTGTTTTGACATGCATTTGTGTGTGCACACACATGTATATCCCAAGGAAGTTTTGCCTTTATTATCCAAGATGACAGAAACGAAATGAAACTGTATTTTCTGGTTTTGAAAAATGAAATTTGAATTTGAATTTTTGAATTCCATGTTGTTCTGGCAGAGTACGCTTCCTACTTCAACAGGCGACAACACATTGAAGTGAATTAGACAGAACATCTAACAGGTACAAAAGAAAGCACAGACACACCAGGGATCTTTGCCAGTCGTCATCTTCAGCAGTGCAGCCAACTTGGAAGCATCTTATGTGTGCTTATTTCAATGTTTCAATTACACACTTGAAAAAATACCTCAGTGTCATATGATGCCACCACACAGTAAATTAATCCAACCCATGCTTTACATTTTAGCAATTAAATCAGCTATGAAACAATATTTTAATTAAAATCAAGCAGTTTTGCTTGGTTTTCAGTTAATGAACTATTGGTTGAAGATCAACTTCAGCTTACTATGGGCCACAGAAACAGGTATTTAAGATACCAGAAAGACAGTGGCGTTCAGAATTAGGGATCGTTGAAGCCCTTCTAGAAAGTTTACCCTAAATTAGCATTTTACGATGCCTACCGCAGCTATGCAGAAAATTATTCTTTCATTTTTCCTTTCCCTAAGAAGATGTCACTTTAGAGACTCAGTAAATTCCTAAAATAAGTCTTCTGTAGTTACTGTAAAAGTAATTCTAAAGTGTCAGTAACGCTCTGTCATTAGCCTGGAGTAAAATTTTAGATCCTTTCCACAGCGTGTCTCAGCGTATGCCTTGTGGGCCCCAAGAATCGCTTCTTGAATGATTTTTATTGGGGGAGGGGGGTGAGATGGAGAAAGAATCTTAGATTTTAGAAAGATTTTTCTCCTTCCAGTGTTTCCCTGAATAGCTCAAATGCTGGCATTCACCATAGGAATCATTAGTGCTGTTAACTCAAAGTCACTTTGACATTAAAAAAGCGGTGTAGAATTGACTGCTGGCTGCTGAAGAGCTCCACCAGTGCACAAATGGCAGAATATAATGGGTTTTCCCTGTTAAATTACCTCAATACACTTGTGTTACCAGCTACTGAGTACTCTTCTTCCCCCCCCCAATTTATGGGCTCTCTGTGTGTGAGTCTTTAGACTGACAGTGCAGTTGACTGCAGCTCAATATGAGAAAAGGAGCTAGAAAAAGACATTTATTACCATTCAGAAAGCAAAGAACTGGAAATAACTGGTTATCCTTGCTTTGAGCAGGGGGGTGGATCAGATGACCACATGAAGTTCCTGCCAGCCTTAGATCTTCTGTGATCCCATGAAATGGAAAAGGATGCAATGTTAGATTCTCACAAAATGGCTTGAAGTGGAAGGAGTACTTTTTTATTTGTTTAGAGTTGGTGAATTGTAGCTCTGCGGAACAAGAAAAACTGAAAAGGTTTGTTGTTGGTATTAGTAAAGCCATTTTCTTCACATTTTATGTAGGTTGCTTTTATTAGGACAAAGTTAATACGATTACCAGTAGCCAGTTTCCTTTACCCTATCTCAGCAAACAGTTCAGATGGTTTTGTTTGAGAAGTTGTGTCGGCAGACCTCAGTGTAGAAAAATACTCTCTGGTTTTTATGCTTTTATGGTTTTGCTGGTTTCAAGAATGGCTTGAAACCAATCGAGTCTCATAGGTGTTGAGGAGTCCTCTTTCATTTGTTCTTGTTTCCTGCAGTCAAGTACCTATGAAACGCTACCATAGTTAAGTAGCCAGGTATGATTACTACTTCAGAGGAACAGATTATGAATTTGAAGGTTATAGATCTGAGATAGTGTCTGCCCATGTTGTCGTTTTGGAGGCAAGAAAGAAGAATTAAGTTCTACGGAAAGGCTGTGGTTGTGTTTTGGTTCCTTAAACCTTAGGGGTAGGGCTACGTCAGCGGGTGGCCTGCAGCAAGGTGTGCCAACATGGAAGGCTTCTCTACAAGATGCCATTTTCAATCCCAGCTCCTTTCTGTGTGAGGTTTAGGTTTTGGGACTAAAATTACCATCCCTTGGGATGGGCTAAAAGTTGGGGTTTATGATAGGAAGGAGATGCCTGCAGCTAGCAGGAGCAGGCGAATATGGCTGAGCTGCAATGGTCCAGGGCTCAATCCAGTGTTTAGGAGGTCATTGGGAAGGTTCTCGTTGGCTTTAAGTAGCACCTAAATATATGGCCCGTGTCAGGATTCTCTGAAAACCTAAGATTGTCTTTGCTCTTCCATATCGATCACACTTCCAGTTGCAGTCCCAAATCAGAGGCTTGTCCCATCACTGAGTGAGCTCAGGAGACTGCTTTATTCTACCAGTCCTTCAACTACCCAATCTTGCCTCACCATGCAGCTGCAGTTCAGTTAAATTTCTCTTGACAACTAATGCGTTATTGCACCAGATGCCATGGTATGAGTAATGTTTTAGTAGCTCGGATCTAGCTGATGTGATGTTCTGCAGTGAGGAAAGGCAACTGTTGAAAAACTCGCACTTCTTAGGCGTGCACATGCAGAAACCATTTATCTTCTTTAAGGAGTCTATTGAACTAATTGAAGAAGTGAAGGACTGCATTTTGTTACTATTAAAATTAAGCGCTATTGAGACAGTTTTGGCTAAATCCAGGTCTTCAGACAAAGTAGGTGGCCTGTCACGAACCACTTGGGAATGTACAGGAAATATTTTTTAAGCAGAAGAAAAGGCTGCAGAATCACTTGCATTTATAAAGCAGGATAATCCCTTGGCTTTATTACCAAGTAACTTTGATGTAGCATTAAAACAAATTTGCATTTCAATACCTAACTCTCTGTATTTCCTTTTTGGGGTAATCCTCTATTTTGGAGAATTTTTTTGAAGCATGCTTTGGTTGCTTGTAATGGTGTTCCTCTAACGAGAGATGGAATCAATATGTTACCAAAAAGTTCATGCACCAGAGAGATCTTAGGAAGATGGTGCTGGGAGAGAGGTGATGTTTAACTACCTGCATCCGGACTCTAAGTATTCTCCTTTATCCAGACACTCTCAAATGGAAGTTTTTCCTGGAGAATGATAAACAGTTGTTGTCTGATCAAAAGGAATTCCCTTCGCATCTCTGCATCTTAGCTGCACTGTTAATGGTGGAGTATTTACAGGGCTGTTGTCAGAGACAATGGTGATGCTCAGAGGCATCGCTGCCACGTTTTGACCACACCTACAGAGGAGGAGGCTGATGCAGTTCCAGGCTGGGAGCCCATTTTGCCCCTGAAGGACAGGACTATTTCATATCATATCCAGCAAACTTCTGCCACCACTCGATTGAGAAAGTTATTGTGCTTCCAGGTCTGAGGATCCCTTATGGGGTTGTTTTTATTTATTTTTCTCGGCAGTTTTCCCTGCCGTGGGACTCTGTGCAAATCTTTTTAGTTATGTGCCTCTGGGGTTTTTTCATGTATAAAATGATGCTATTGAAAGCTTCCTAAATGACTATGTGATCCGGAAATATGAAGCACTACATGGAAACAAAAATTCTTACCTTTTTTTCCCGTTAATAATGTGATTTTTTTCTAAGAATTTCGAACTTCTCTTCCACCAGAATATATTCCTAATGCTTCCAATGGTATCCAAAGCAAACACCAACTTTAAGTTGACCACATTTGTCAAATGATGTAACTTTTGTTTAATATATAAAGTGTCCTAGAAGTCACACTAAAATGTAAGATGTAATGCTAAAAGTTCTTACGTTTCCTCCGTACGTACTCACTCATGTGTCAGCTGAGAACACTTCAAGCCTTGCAGGTGACTTTCAGTGCCATGGAAATGGTGTATTTGTATTCTTAGGGTCAGGTCTTCCTGACGGTAGAATTTGGACCAACAAATTTGTCACTCTATTAGGGGACCATAAAATAAACTTCAGTGCCTCAGTTCTGCCAAATCTCCACTAGGCGTGGTGCAGGAATCAATACCTTGTTTTTCTATTATAGAAAGCTCTTTAAATCTTAAAGAACATGAAGAACAAGAGATCAAAAGAAGCATTGGAAAATGACACGTACAATGAGAAAATTTAGAGCTAAAATAGTGCTAGTGATGAGGTGTTCTGCAGTATTGAAGGCCTGGGTGTAATTCCTCTGGAGCGCTTCGTGTAGCAGCTCCCGTGCTTTTCGCTGGAGCAGCTGCTCCAGCTGGGCTGTTTCTGACAGCAGTGTGGACAGGAGGGATCAAGAACCCGACCTGGATGGGCATTTCCCAATTTATTAGAATCTTCCCTAAAGCTGATGCTAGACTTCTAAATATCTTTTCAGTTCTGTTATCAGGTAGCCCAAGACAAGGAATATTCAAGGGCATAAGAAGAAATAGATGATTTTATTTCTTTTTATCATGCATATTGAAAAGTGATTTTTTTCTCTTTTTTTTCTTCATGTGGAGCCAAGTAGTTAACACCTTCTTCTGAAGAGAATTAAAATGGGAAATATCTTTGAGCAAGAATTACAGAGGTGTGTAATAATTGCCTGGCATTTCCATACGCTCTGAAAGCAGTCTGAAGCTTTAAAGCAAGCATATTGTCCAATTCATCATCTTCCATGCAGCGTTTTTACTTTTAGCAAGGGACATACATCATAAGGCTCAGCAAGTTTTAGAAATGGATTCTCAACATGGACAGATGGTGTTTAAGATGCCTGATGAGAGGGTTGACTTTCTCAGAGTGTGGCAATGTCAGAAGAGAAGACAGCTTCTTGGGTTGTTGTCTCATTTTCCATGAGTGACCAGTGTTTGAAGTACAGCACGTTCAGCTGCTGCGGCACTGAGCCCGGCAAAAATTCTTCCAACAGACTTGCGGCAGTGTTGACGTGAAGCAACCAACTGCCATCCACCTATGTGCTGCCATCCTGGAAAGAGGGGCGGAATTTCTGAACTTGAGACGATGGCCTTGCTGAGCTGGGGGGCTCCTGGCCACCCTAAGTGATAGATTTGTGAAGCATTTTTTCCTCTCTATTGCAATTAGGAAAGATATCCTAAAGGGCTCCATTGCACGTTCCAAAACAGATGAATTAATAGCATGATTTGCACCATGAGCAGTCTCAAATAACTTGCAAGATCTTTGTGCTTTGACACTAGGCATGTACTTGCAGAGGTCCTTCCGATCTCAACTTCCATTTTCTTTTATTAAAGTAGAACGTAATTTTTAATCAGCTCACGTATACATTGAACATGCCAAGTTTTTGCAGTTGCAGCAGCTTCCCAAGCAGTAATCCACCCCAGACAGCTGTTAGATGTGCTGGACAC
Organism: Balaeniceps rex; assembly: GCA_013401315.1. Classification (NCBI taxonomy): domain Eukaryota; kingdom Metazoa; phylum Chordata; class Aves; order Pelecaniformes; family Balaenicipitidae; genus Balaeniceps; species Balaeniceps rex. The sequence continues at coordinate 167,725 of VYZW01062854.1, forward strand.
AAAATAAAACCACCCACGTCCCAGCAAATTTATTTTAACATAGGAACTGGAGCTGGGAGAAACTAAGCTTTTATTCCAATAGCAAGGAGAAAGGGAAATTATTGAACCTCTCAATTCCATACCGGAGAAGCCTGCAGTATATTTGGGAGCATCCACAACTCGTAAGCATTGATTTGGATCCTTCTATACCACATATTAAGCAGGCAGGGAACAGAAAGACCGTAAGAAACCTTTCAGTACAATTTTAATATCTGCCTATGTGCCGCTTCGATATCTCAATATCATTTTCTCCAAGAATTGTATGCGCTTGAATACTGAAAAGGCTTCAATGATGAGGAAGCTGAAAGCAAAAGTTACGCCTTTCACTCTTTATTTCCATGGAAATTTTATGTTTTCTTTAATATCTTGGCTGAGAAAAACTCTAATAGTTGAAGATCTTTCTTTGACCTGTTTTGCAAGAGCTTTATACAAGTTAAATTTTAATTTTTTTTTTTTTCCCAACAGCCTGTAAATGAGTAGCACACGTGTAGCTGACAGCTTTCTACTACAGAAGCCTTATAAATTGTTCTTTAATGGGACTGACACTTTCCTTTTCCTTCAACTGGAGTTGCTTGTTTTGCAAACTTTGTTAAATACCTTCTTTTTAATGCATTAGAAGTATTCGGAAAGAAATTAAGTAATTTCTGGGTACATCTGTCTGTATTACCATTCTTATCAAGTACTTTTTTTCTTTCCCCCTTCTTCACAGACACACTTAATTGGCTCCCAAATGGTTAACTAAATCAGGGTTAACATCACGCCGTGTCCCTAAAGCCTAGGGAGAGCTACTCATTTTCTGCTCCTGAAAGGAAGATACACCATTACTGTAAATTTGTCAAGGTCTTTCATACAAGCATAAGCAATTAACATGAATTGTTCAAGATCATTCTTGTTCAAGATCACTCTGGTATTATTTTTTTACTGATGAAAGTAGAGAGTTAATTAGTTTTTTCTTACAAAATGTTTTAGTCGAATATCCTTCATCTCAAACGTGAGTGCGCGTTTAGGCTACAGGACATGCCACTGAACCTTGAAAAGACGTTTGAGAGAGACATGTTGCAAATTTTGCCACACGGTGGTAATATGTACTTGCTTTTTTGTTGTCTAGGAAGCCTTTATTTCAAACGTATGTAAAATTTTCTTTCACCCTAGCTTGTCTTGTTTTAATGATCATTTTGGGATAATTGGCTGGCATTGGCGCACTGCATTTCCTCAAGATGAAAAACTTTGTGCCGGAATACCTTCAAATTAACCGAGAGACTGCCAGAAACTGTTGTTATTTGTGACAACCAAAGGACGGCAGGGTTGTGCTTCTGCTCTGCCTTAGATTTGACGTTGGCACACTGTGATTGCGATTACACGTAACCCGGGCCAGCAGCTGTGGATCATGACTTTGGGTAGTGGCCCACAGTTTGTTTCCATCTTGTCTGAAAATGAAACTTTTTTTTTTTTCAAATGAAACAGAAGTGATATTTTTGGAAATCAGAAAGGTGCAAGCACGTTCTTGCGTGAGTCTGTCTGATCTGTTGTGATAATATTTATAGTTTTTAGATGCTCCCTTGTTCCTTACGTGCGTGCTGACACGGAATTAGATATTCATCAGCAGCAAATAAAACTAAGTGGAATTGAATGGGGTTTCCAAGGAGCTGCCTCTTCAAGGTGTTGAGTCTTCAGGCTCAGGTACAAAGAGCAGCTTTTTTATAATGCAGGTCACAATATAGCTCTTAATTTTCCATCTGAGATGCTTAGCTGCTTCCTGCTGTCTTAGTCATTAATAAAATAAATTAACTTCAACTATAAATAAATTTCAAAGTTTAAATCTTAATGAGGTCATAGAGATGGAAACAAAGGAGCTACGTGTATTGGTGAAACTGGGGGACATCGTGCAGTCACGGCAATGCGAATAGTAAGAACCATCTTCTGCCTCCGATAGTTGAAGTACAGGACTAGAACTATCTAGTCAAATCTACTGAACAGCGGTGGGGCTCTTAGTTATCTAGTTGATGTTGAAATTTCAGAGACTGTCAAAAAAGGGAGAGGAAAAAAAAATGGGTGTGAGCATCCAGGGTCATTGTGCTTGAGAGATGACTGTAGAAGACCAATTTTTTGGAAGCTTTCATCTTGCTGTTGAAATGAACCTATCCACTCGAAATAGATGTTCCTTTTAAAAATAACAGACCTAGAGTATCTTCAAACTTACCTTCTTCCAGAAAGACAAAGCAGTCCATGAAAAACAAAATTTCTGTTGAGTCCCTTCTCCGTTGTGGGTTTGTCCATCTGCTCTGAGCTGTGGGAGACTCACGCTGTTATTCACCGTATTACAGATGTTCCTGAGGGCAGCAAGGTTTCATTTTTAAAGACAACTCCTGCCCCCAGCCATTGTCCCCCAAGTAAAACAAACCCGCTTTTTGTTAAATTGCAATATCAGCCAGTAACAGCAGAAGCTAGCAAAGCCTTGTCTCTTCTCTTCCTCTGCGAACTTGTAAAAGGTTAAACATCTGCATGTCCTCGATGTGGTTAGGATGTGATGGGACGGCGTCTTCTTCCCACCAGCTGCCAGTGAGCCTGCTTGCACAGCTCAGGCAGTCCTGAAACCCTGAGAAGGGTCAAAAATTGTACGAATCCTATTAAAAACCATATGTATAAATGAAAGCTTTCTGCTCTGCGCTCCTTCCCAAGGACATATTGCGAATGTCAGCTGGTGAGAATTGGACACGGTTCATCTGTTTTGTGCGTTTAGTGCCAGGGATTAAAGAATGTGAGCGGAGCTGGGGCGGCTGAATGCCCGTGTGAAGTGCAGAGGGAAGAGCTGGGTAGATTAAGGGCAATTGGATCAGCGCGACCAGGCCACCGAGATGGCACAGCGGTCCAGATGGCAAGGTCTTAGAGTGAAAAGAAGCAATGACAATATTTCTAGCAATGCCAGCTGGGCGTTTTGTCTTAGAAGAGAGTTTCAGAGAGGCAGAAAATGGAGATCTCAGATTGAACCCCTTGTTGTGTTGAGGACCCAAGGGTTTGGTGCAGTTTTATCAGCCAAACAGTTACTTCTATTAATTTGGTTTGAGAAAAATTCAGGAAGCAGAAGTCACTTAATGCATGAGTAGAAATAACGGTGGCCTGCGTTCTTCATTTTGCTGGAGGCTACCACAAGTTTCGTGCCATAGGAAGGGACCAGGGAGAACTACGCGATGCTGCAAAGTTAACGAACAAACAAAAACCACCATCGCCACTGAGATGATGGCAGCATCTCAATCCCATTTTGTCTCTGTAATGTGTTTATGATCCAGCTTTGATCAGTGAAACACAGGGATCAATTCCACTTTTTTTCTGTATTCCATTATTCCTTCTGATTTTCCTGCATCAACACAGGAATGTTATTCTTTGGCTCTGTAAAACAGAAATGACTTTCTTCCTCACAGAGCGCTGTTAAACCCAGAGATGGGAGTTATGCAGTATAGGATCTGTTCCTTTTTTAGCAAGTGTAATTTAAAAATATAATCAACTGTTGACCTAGTTCGTTCACATTACGGTTTAAGAAAACATTTTATAGGCTAAATGCATTGCTCTTTAGAGATCACGTACATGCTAAAGGTTGTTGAACTGAGGTTTGGAATTCTGATATAAATGTTGCACTAAAACTAATGTTTGGCTGAGATTCAGGCTCAGATAGGGTTTTTGTGGATGTATTTTGTGGCACTCAGGTTTTGAGAAATGTGAAATAGGGTTGTTTTTTTTTTTTTCTTTTTATTTCTCCAGTCAGTCCCCTGGGTTGAGTTGTTTTGATGAAACTTGGCAGAGATATAAAACTTGCAGAGATCCCATCCTTGATTTTTTTTTATCATGGGGCCTTGTGATAGTGTCAGAGAAGAGCAGAACTTGTAGAGGCAACAAATATGAAAAAGGGATTTTTTTCTTTTTTTAAATATAAAGCTGCAAACAGTAAATGGAGTTGTAGTTGTTGGCAGGAAAATATGCAAAAGGCTGTGAATTTTGCTTTTCTTTATTTTGATCTGTATTGTAAAAATGCCTTGCTTTTCATGTGGGTACTTTTGTCATGACTAAAAATTGAGAAACATTTCTGATGACTCTGGTAACCTTGCACACCTAATCTTTGAGAACTTTGTTTTCTGAAATTAAATTGCTTGTTGCTGTGGTTTTAATGTAAAGGGATTATAATCTGTTTGTAATCCCGTTCTCCTTCGTTCGCTTGGGGACATGAGTCTGAGGATGCTGGACAATGTGCCCTGCACCCTGGTACCAAGCATGGCAGTACATGTAAGGCTGATGGCTACAAGTTGTGGGGCCAAAGACCCCCAAACTGTCACAGTTGTGCAGCTGTGGTCAAACTCGGGCTTCAAATTTGTCCCTGCTGTCTTTCTGGAGAAATCCAAGCTTCTCGTTTCACCTCCTCATTGACCAGGACAGAGTTCGCACAGTGAAATCGTGCTGGAGAGTAAATACAACACAAGCAAAGCCCTGTGGCCTTTCAGCTGCAAAGTACCGTGGTGGGTATGCATGGATCTAGATGTCAAATTAATTATCTGAAGTTTAATTAGGTGTAATCGAGGTGACCTATAATTTCCCATTACTTGACTGGAGCACACTAACAGATGCCCTTTGCCTATCCACTCCTGACCTCCTTTCCCTTAGAAAAAGGTGCTGCTGCTAACAGGAGATCTAGGGAAATGGCAGAAAATTAGCAGTCGTTTCCGCATCTATTTCCATTTATGAAGAACATGAGACCCTTTGACTTAGAGGACATCGAAGTAGCCCAGGTTCTGGTCCTCCTGTTCAGAGACGCATCTCATTAGTGCTAACAAATGGAGTGACTTGGGGTGAATTGTTATGGAAAACAGCCTTCAGCTCTGCCCCACGGCGACAAACCACCCATATGAGTTCTCCACCCGCTTCCTCCTCCTCATGACAAAATTGGTCATGCATTCTTTATGCAGAATAATAACCTTTCCTAGCAGGAATATTATGTCCTTAATCATACAGTCCTCGTCGGGCTGCTGTAAATATACAGCTGTGGTGGTAGTACACCTACACAGCATGTGTGTGTGCACTGTTCTTTTGAACAGTCCAGCTGACCAAGGCAAAATAACTTTTTGCTATACCCAGATTTAGGAAGCGTTGAGACACAGTTAAGGAACTGATTTTCTTCACGGCTTTGTCCCATCATTCTTCCTGCCTTCTGGTGATAAATTATGCAATAGCCACTCACAGCATCTGAGCTCTCTGCTGTTTAATTTGCTACGAGGACATCATCACGGCAGTCACACCAAGAGCCTCTTCTGGGAGCTGGCTTGCGATTTGATATATTTGTTAATAGAGCCACACTGACAATATCTGCTATGATATAATTGATTGGAAAAGTAGCAATGTTCCCAGTGTGGTCTAGCAGGTAAACATGCAATAAATTAAAAAATAAAATGGGGGAAATAGTTGCCCAAAGGATAATAAACTAAGGTGATGTACAAAGCACTAAAACCCAAGGGCTTATGCAGCTGTAACCGTTCAAAAGGCACTTACCATATTACAGAAACTAAACAGGATTTGGCTGAATTAGCAGTGAGGTAGGAGACCTCTAGGGAAAACCCAGGTGCTGCAGATGCTTTGTTTCAGCAGGTGCTGCTCGTTCTCTAAATAGGTATTTAATCAGGGCCCCAGGAGGACCTGGGAAGGAAGCGAAGCTGGGGGTTGCTCGTGCCCTGTGACTTTGTGGGAGTAGCTGCAGCGTTTCAGCCGCCCGTCAGTTTGAAGGTAATGCATATTCAGATTTCTTAAATGTACCAATACCTCAGTTAGAGGAAAAAGGTCTTTCTGCTGTGCCCTTGGAGATGTTGGTGCCTGAAGGTCTTTGGTGGACCAAGCTGATCCTTCTTCTTGGGAGCAGCCTTCAAAGTTCTGTCGGTGTTTTGAAAAGTGTATTTGGGATGAAAGGAGATCCTTGATATGCATGCTAGAAAAGTCTGTGCTATGTTAGAAAACGAGCATGTTGACAGTCTCTTCTGATGTGTACATGATGGGTCCCTGTTGCTTATTTAGGAACTACTATAATAGAAGTGACTGGCAGCGGTGACATACAATGTGAGTCTTCCCCTTGATTTTGGTGGTGTTTACCATCTTAAGATCCTTTTTTCTTCCCTTGTTACACATAAAGTCTATAGGAAATGTCTCTTAAAATAGTAGGAGCATTCTGGGACTGCTCCTTATTTATCTCAAGTCTGCTTTACACCACTTTTTACAGTACTAAAAAGACTAGAGGACCTTTTACGTGTCTGTAATGGTATTAGAATACACGAGAATAAAATCAAGTTCTTCAAACTAGAAGGTTCATATCCTGATCTAATCCAAACCTGCTAACCTTCTGGCTGCTAGGCAGACAGACAGGATTGTGTCCTATGCCCTTATGTACATTGTAGGACCACAGATAATGTCCTGGCCAGGAGCTCAGTTCTCAGTGGCATCTGCCATCCTGCTCTTCTGTTGCTATCTCCTCTTAAGCTCTTGGGAAATGCGGAGCCTCACAGCGTGTGTTTTTATCAATCAGGGAATGAGGAAAGGAATCCTTCCCCCTACTCTCCCGGTAGCTTTCAGGAGCTTCTCTGGGTATGTTTTGTCATATTTTGCCATGCAGAAGTGCTATTGTTTTTCTATTTCTGAGTGCAACTCAACCTTTCTCAACTTCCATCCAGCAAAACCCTGTTACTTTGTAAAATCTGCTTATGACAAATGATACTAATAATTTTTTTTGCCACCCAGACTGATTTGTGATCATGCTGGTCTTGGAGATCAGACAGGGTTAACACCTCTATTTCAAGAACCCGTGTGATGCTGAGGTCGAGGTAAAGCACTCCAATTCCTTTCCTCCACAAGAGGGGAACTGTTGTTTTCAACCAAGAGTTCTAACAGTCCCAGAGAGACTTTGTGCCCTGTTTTTTTTTTTTTTTTCCCCTTGTTTTATATCTAGTACTGAGAAGAGAAGAATGATGCTAGCACTCCAAAATGTATATGACCGCACAAGTCCTCTCCTTTCATCTCATGTGCTTTAAGTAAACTTCATCTTGTGTAATATTTGGTCCTTTTTCAAATGCATTAATTCCTATAGAGATCAGTAGTTACGGAATAGACTAAAATCTGAGTCTGAAATCCCCCTCCGCTGTGAAGGTGTTTGCAGAGGAGAGGAGCAGCAATAGTGTCTCATCTGAATCGATTGCAGCAGACGACGGGAATACAAATGTTGCAGAAAGCAGGGAGCCCTACAGCATACTGGCAGCTCAATACAGAGGGAATACGAGCTACTAGATTCCTACTTGTGAAGTAGGATGTTTTGTGTAATCACGGGGAAATAGTTGCCTCTTTCAAATTCATCCTCTTTTTTTTTTTTTCTTCTGTACTCCATTTTTTTTGTGTTATGAACCTTTCCTATGCACTACGGTGATATTGCATAGCCAAGTTTAAAAGACTCTTTCAGAGGTCCCCTTTGGGCTATCCAGTTTAATGTAGACAGGACACCGAGGAGCACTGAACTGCCTATTACTTTGGAGCAGAAATGGTGCTGCAGCGAGATTGATAGCAGCCGCGCGCCTCCATATACAATGCTAGCTGCATAAATTACAGCCTCTTAACGATAAGGCATAGCTAAATTCCAGCTAAAATGTAGTTGTGCCCCTATTATTTCAGTTCTCTCTAATACATGAGTATGTAAATATGTATGCTGGGAAATGAAACCTGCATCTGAGATTGGGGGCGAGAGCGGGGAGGGAGTGTAGCTGGAGTATAAACAAATGAAAATTGCAACCAAATCTATAGAATTCCCTGTATTTGAACCACACTGGATTGCAAACAGCTTGGCATTTGTAACATGGCAGGATGTTTTATTACGGTGCATTCCCACAAGGTGAATTAAAATAAGGATTAAAAAGACCCTATAAATCAGATTTTATAGCTGCCTAAACCACCTGCAAACTGTTGGTACTTGTTTTCAAAATCCACCATCATTCTGCTGTCAAATTGATTTCAGTTTCATTAGCAGAGCTGGCATCGCCTGTGCTGGCATAATCTACTGGCTGCATAAATTACTAGGAGTGTAATTGTAAGCAATGTCTTAATTTTGTCAACAGCATTCCAGAGTGCCAACGATACCCTTTATGCACTATTTTTAATTGTCTCGGCTGGATGTTTTTTCAGCAAATTTTACCTCCGTGGGAAATAACAGAAAGAATTACGTGAGCCTGTAGTAGTTAGTACAGGCAGGAAGATGCCATACTTGAAACCCAAGAAGAACATTTACCAAGGGACTCTCCACTATTTGTAAGCAGTTTCTAATTCAAAAGGTAACTTCTTAAGTACCGAGGATAAGTGGAGGAGCAGGTTCTGGTGGCCCTGTGTAGTATAGAGGCACCAGAAAGTATTGCAAATGAAAGCTGATAGTGCGAGCTTCGCTCCAGGTGGGGGAGTTAAGCTTTGGTTCACAGTCAAAATTGTGCAAGTGCTACAGGTGATGGGAATTGTGGAGGAAGAGCTTGGTTCCCCATGGCTGTGCAGCCATTGCACCATCAGGTTGTTTGCTCAGATCGGTATTTTGCAACTTGGCACAAAGTCTATAAAATCTGTATGAGCCTCCAGCACATTATATGTGACCAAACCAAACACCCAGGGGTGTTATGCTTCACCTCTCCTTAGGGTTTCACCAATGTTAGCTGCATTAAACATACGGAAGAAGATAATGGGCTGCATGGTCTGTGTCTTCAATTTGGTGAATTATCTCAAAATCGTTCTGTATGAACGAGGTGTCTATAAATACGTAATTAATGAACATGAGAGAAGCTAACAGCCAGCAATCAAGTCTACGTACTATCAATCCTGGGTAGCGTGTGCTCAGTGAGCTACTCCGCAGCATAATTGATTTTTACAGTTGAAGACTTCAAGTAGAGGATATCTTCTTCTGTTTGGTTGTGAGTAAATGTAGGCAGTGCGGTAAGATTCATATTATGATGGGAGGGAATGCATTTGCCCTGTAAATGTGGAGAGTTAATGCTGTGGTGTATCTCTGCATGAAATAAGTCTTACTTAGTAAGGTAGTTGATAGGTTTGTTCCCTTCCTCATTCAAAAGCATTCATTATTAGTAATACTCTGTATATTAAATGGAATAGTAATGGATTTGTTAAATGCGACAGCAAGAGTCCTTCTGTTTCAATTTAAAACCCGTAGCAGATTTTGCTAATGCATGTTTTACAAGTAACCATTTATTTCTCTGAAAAACCAAAGGTAGAGCCAGGGAATTCTTAAAAGCTCTCCGAGGTTGGCTGCTGTGCTGTGCTCCAGCCCGCCTCCCTCCTCTCTTCCTTCAAAGCTCTGGGTCGAGATGACGATTGCAGGCAGAGCTTTTCACATCAATCAGGACTGGATTCTGGTTGCCAATAGGCAGTGAGCCAATTTAGCTGTCTACTCGAGTATGTGATCTAAGTCACGCTGAGGTTAAAGCCTTATCTAAATCCTATTAAAGCCAATGCTAAGACCCCATAAACTTAATTGGGTTTAGTGTAGATCTACTTTACGGATTTCTTTTTGTATCTTAGCACATTTGTATTTTTTCATCAGTGAGTATCTTCTGTTAAGCTGTAGTTAAACTTGTCTGGGACAGTACCATGTATCCTTACGTTCATTCTTTTAAACTAGAGTGACATATGTAATGTGTGACCTGGGAAGACAACTAATATGTCTGTATTCAAGAAAAACTACCCACAAGAAGCGAGCCTGACCTTTTTCGCCATTAAAAACAATGCCTGTCAGTTTTGGTAACCTGGTAGTTGTGTTTTATGTTGGGTACTTTGGGTAGGGTTCAGTCCTGCTCCTATTTACGGATTTTGTAATTTACTTTAATGTGTTGAAAGGCTAAACCAATGAAAATTAATGCACTTTTGATATTTGTTATATGAGCTGCCTTAGATATCGCACTACAGAAAATCGGCAAAAGTAAAGCTGAAATACTATGTATGGGGAGGGCACGCTGTTACGCTCATTCATGGGGAGACATTTTCTATCATTCAGCATCATAAGGTTAAGCAAGTTCTTTTCCGTGACATTCCTGTATTTCCATTGACTTCAGTAAACTTAGTCTCCCTCACAAAAAAGTGGCTGTGATCAAGGTTTTATTTGCACTTTATTTGCATCTTTATTCATTTAAGGAGGTTTACTGCGATAAAGGTAGAAACGGCATTTGCGCCTTGAGTAGATACTATCATCTGCACTCCAAATGATATCTCATATTAAATACTCAGTTTTGACAGTGGGCCAAGCTGTAGACACCCTCTTGTTGGCAATTACTTGATTGAATGAGTAATCTTACCAAGTTTGATACAAGTAAGCGATCGCCAACGTGACAGGAGCTTTGGCACTTGCAGTGCTTTTCAGTCCTGATAATTGATCTATAGACTGGAGAAGAAATGAATTGCAAGGCTATTGGTATCCTTGATAAGTTAGCAGAGCTATTGAATATACGACTCTTTGTTGGCTTACCTGTGACTTAGGACTGGGGTCCTAGTTCAGTGGGGCTTTCTGGTGTGTTAACACAGTAAGAGGAATACTTCATGGGAAGCAAGTATTGGTTATACATCTCCTGCACAAGGTGTTGAACTCGGTGGGACATTTTATGCTGACTTCCCAGAGACCAGCCTTCTATGAACATGTTTTATTCAGTAGCCTAAAATTCTTGTGAAGAAATAAGTGACAGCAATTATTAAACATTTGCTGCATTTAATTTATTCCTCCTAAATTCTTCTGTGGCTTAATAGCTAAGGAAAAAGTTTGCAAGGTGATAGTGCAAGGCTCCATCTGTTCAGATTAAAGGAACCAGAGGACAACTTTTAAAGGGTGAATACTAAAGGTATTGTTATTGCTCTTGCTGAGTTTAATTACAGAGAATAGGGACCGATAAATATGTCTACAGGACATATTGATTGCTCCATGAATGTACACATCCATTTAAAGGCAAAGTCAAAGATGTTTCAACTGGTTATGACCTATCAAGACAAACATAAAGCTGAAAGGCGAATATTTGGTAGAGTGAATGGTTGGTTTTGTTTTACGTACTGCTCTAAGGTACTTTAAAAGGTCACTCGGTGCATCAGGTGAGTAACTGTATGTGTTCTTCACCACAGAAAGGCTGGGGTTGGAAGGGGCCTGTGGAGATAGTCTAGTCCACCCCCCCTGCTCAAAGCAAGGTCAAGCAGAACAGGTTGCTCAGGACCATGTCCATTTGGGTTTTCAAGACCTCCAACGATGGAGACTCTGCAACTTCTGGGGGCAACCTATTCACACCCTCCCAGTAAGGAAGTTTTTCTTATGTTTAAATGGAATTTCCTGTATTTCAGCTTGTGCCTGTTGTTCCTTGCCCTGTCTCTGGGGAGCAGATAAGGATGTGGCTCTGTCTTCTTTACTCCCCCCATCAGGTACTTAGACACATTGATGGGATCCCCCTGAGCCTTCTCTTCTCAGGGCTTAGATGGTCCTGGCACCCTCACCCTCTCCTTATCTGACAGATGCTCCAATCCCATAATCATCTTTGGCCTTCCTTTGCACTTGCTTGAGTGTCTGCTGAAGGAAAGTTTGGACTTGGAATATTTTAGGTCATTCAGGCAAGTAATTTAATCTCCCAATTTACGATTTTCTTGTCTGTTTAAAGAACAAAATTCCAAACAACTTTGCACTTATTTAAAAAAAAAAAAAGGAGGAAGCTTTGGCTAAAAAGAATTGATAGAAATCAGAAATTACCTTCATTATGTCATCAGAAGACAGTGTAAATGATTCATCTTCTCGCCATGCTCTGCAATGTGCCCCTTGGCTAATTTGGATTTCTAGATCCGGTGAAGGGTTGAAGGCCTGAGCAGCGTTCATGTGGGAAAACAAGACCTGAATGCATCAGAGGAGGGATTTGAAACTTTGGTCCTAAGGTCCAGAGGAAAATCTTTACCACAGATCAGTTTCTCTGTTCAATTAGAATTAACCCATATTCCCATGAAGTTCTGCCTTTGAGGATACTGGTAAGGTCATATCCAGGACAACTGATACTTATTGCTTTAAAAATAAAGAAAAAAACCAACTCGGTAAACTTCGGAACAAAACTGTCTTCAGTCACTTCGATGCTTTCAAAATTTCTGCCAAACTTGCAATAAACTCTAAATTAACCTATCATTGTTATAAAGAGTGAATTTAGCAAAAATAACAAATTTCCCCAGCGAGTCCAATAATTAGAGCTTGTGATGTGTTTTATAATCACTTTGAATAGGGCAGTAAGTATGTATATTTTAGTAGCAGTCATTTCATCCTTTTCGTTAAAAAATTAAAGGGTTGCAAATGTGCGTTTTATTTTCCTCAAAGGTTATCTGGGTTTTTCTCCTCTGTAGGAACCAAATGCCCTAAAGACACACTGGATTGCGTATCCAGTTATGGCTGCTTTCCTAACTTACAGTTTTTAGATATTAATTTTTAATGATTTTTATGCCTCTTGAAAATGCCAGTAATATTGCTCATAAATCACTGTCCTTTCCTTTAGCTCTCCTGGATTAATATAAACTCACTTTAATTACAATTCTAGTTGAAGCAACTGCATTTAATCCTACCTGGTTTTCAGGGTAGGTATTTAGTTGAGTGCAGCTCATTAAAGAGCAGTGGTACAGGTTAATGTCGTGATTAGATGTAGAATGGGATACCGGGGGAAGGGGGATTTATACGCTGTTAGAGATATTGCAGCGTGCCTGAAGAAGCGTTATTCGTTAGTTCTGCACGGTTATGCTGTATGTTTTGCTTTTGATATTTTCTGCTTAGTACCGTACCACTGTGCGCCAGCTTTGTACACAGTGCTTATATATCTTTGAAATAACTGCGTGCGTATTAATGGTGACAGTAACTAACATAGGCACCACTCCTCGGGGTGTCCGTAGGCAGAGGCATGACAGGGAATGCATTATATTTTAAATACATTGCTTTTTTTCACTTGGAGGTCAGCGGTTGTTAGTGGAAAGAACCAAGATTCATGACAGTTTGCAGGTGTAAGGTTGAGTCAGCAATGTTTGGTGTTAACTGATGCCATGTCGTCTTGGCCAGCCGTGATGTATGGAGGTATGCTGAACCCCATCCCTTGCGTGAAGGGAGCTGCTCTGCCACCTTGGTTATCCACTGGAGCATAAACGTTATCGTTTCATATCCTAGAACAAATGCGGGGAAAAAATCAGCTGCAGTGAAGCTGTATGGAATATGATAAAGCTGCTTGTGATTTATATTCGCGGGGAGCGGAATCCAAATTGAACCCAAAGGTGAAAACATAGGTGTAAAACCTTACGTAGCCCACTGCCTCTTTAAGAAAACATCTATTTCTTTTGCTAAATATCAATCCAGGGAAAAAGACCTCTGTGTGTTTCGTTTTTTCTTTGCTGACGTTTTGATGTGATTAAATTCATGGTGCTTGCAAAGAAATATTGCCAAGCAAACCTCACAGCCGAAGAAATAGTGCGGTGTTCTTCCAAAGCCAGCAAATGCACAGCGGCTTTCTCTTTAGCATAATTAGTAAAAGCACGGTTGCACTCTAACCTGTAAATCACTTTTTTCTCTGCATGGGGCACTTCTGTTAAATGCTGACTGTCTTCTTTCTATCAACTGGCACAGCTAAACAGGCGAAAATATTAACACCTTAACACTCGGCGAGACGTTTGGGGACTCTGATGCAGATGTGTAATCAACAGAGAAACTCTGCTCGCATCAAATAATTTCATTTCTCTAGCCATTCATTTGTGGGCTACTGACGAACTCAGAATTTAGGAGGCTGGTGTGATATTTATAGTGATTGTTGGTTTTTTGCAGAAAAAATGTTGTGACTTACATTTCTTTGCATGTCTCGGTTCTCCAAGGAAGCGTTGCTTCTGGCATTTGGCACTAAAACACTTTCTTCTCAATGTTTTCGCAGTGGAAAAACATTTCTGTGAAAGACCAGTCCTACTGGTTTGAGAAGATGGGTAGCGTTATGGCTGAAGCACTGTCTACGCCTCTGGCTTCATTTTTTTAAGTCCTTTGAAATTTTTCTGACACTCACAATCACCAGAGGGAATTTTTTGATCTGAAGGGAAAATAACCGACTCGCCCTGATTTTGTACTTGAACCGATTTCAAGAAGAAAACCACCTTCCAACCAGCCTTACCAATTTGTCTTTAACTGCCTGATGGCCTGGCCCCACTCTGTAATTCGCCTTTTTTTCTCTCTTTAAAGGCGATACAAATGCTTCCCTCTTGGTCCCGTGTTGGCTGGTTGGTTTGTTGGCTGCGCGCAGCAGTGACGGTCCCTGAGTACAGCAGTGAATGGCTCCCAGCACATCCCGGCCCTAACCTTAGCTGCAAGTTTTTCTGTTCTAAGCATTCATTGGCTTTCCATAAACATGTAAAATACCAAGGTGATCAATTGCATATGTAATTACAGCCTCTTCTTCCGTTAAAGCAAGGTAGCTATTCTACCATGGCAGGATTTGGCTTCTTGGAAGAAACCCAGAGCTCTTCTGAAACAGTCAGCAGCCAGCCTCTACAATGCTGGCGTGTAGTGGATAGGATTGGTTATGCTCAGCTTTGTATTGAAAGGACAAGTAGTTATTTTCAGGGTCACAAAGTGAGAAAATGAGTGAGCTGCAAATAGAAGCCGAGAGCCCTGGTTCCCCATCTCGTGCTCATAAATACCCTGCCTTCCTCTGTCACCTTCACAGGCACCCTTTGCAAAGGTTTTCAGCTGAACAGAGCAGGAATGCACCGGAAGATTAAGCAAGACTCACAACTTTTGAAAGTCAAGAGCAAAACGTGGGTTTCTTGGTGTTGAGCTGGTCATTCTCCCACCAAACCCCAGAATCCTTTTACCCAGTCTGGGGCAGACATCTCCTGACCCCTGCATCTGTGCTCCTGGAAAGTTGGGTGTTGGGGAAAATGTGTGGCTCACTAGATGTGGAAGGCTCTGTGTTTTGAGCTCTCTCTTTTCTGACATTGGAAGAAGTCACTAAGCCACTTACTTTTTCAGTACATCACATAAAATGCAAAGTGTATTTGATGAGGAGCCACTTACACAGTTCTTTACAACACGTAGACAGAGTTATGAGGTTGGGCAGCAGCTTTGTTGATGAAAGAATAAAGAAGTAGATTTTTTTTTTTTTTTTGCTTCCAGCCTTTGAAATGGGCAGAATAAAAATTTTAATTACTTGTTTGTCTATAAATAATTCAGAGAAGCTATAGGTTGTGCTTATACACATGCACACACAAGTGAGATACATATCTAGTGCTAGAAAATTGCTTGAGCCTCTCGTAGGCAGTAAATTCTCCATGTATTTACGGCCAATAGTAGATGTGCCCACGCATACTGACGGAGAAATCGTATGTCAAGGTGATCAGCAAAGGGCAGCAGGAAAGAGTCTTTTCTCTTCTGTAAAGGCAGTCAGGTGTCAGGCTTTCTCTAGGTAGTTTTTCCTACAAAGAGGTTGACTTTCTTTACGGACAGAAAAAAAATTCTCACCTTGACAGGCTGAAGAGCTGACTGCGTGTCAGATTCCTCTATTATCCATAGTCTTGCAGCCATTCGTTGTCACCACGTGTTCCTTAGTCCCTTAGCCCACAGTTCCTTCTTTCCTGATGGTTTGCCACATTTTTAAGAACGTTCCGTACTCCGCATTTATGTTTGTATACCTGCCAACGCCGTCTGTCCTTGGCGTCCAGTACGACAGGAAAGTCGACACGTGCGTTTGTGGTGTGCAGGTGATGCTGGACTTTGCGTTAAGCACCTATGTATGGCCATTGCCTTATGCATGAGCATTTCTGCCCAGTCCTTCCCCTCTCGCCACATATTCTTGAATAATTATTTGCAAGATGAAGTGTGAAGGAATTTGTAGGTGAAATCAGGTGATTCTTGAATACACGAAGATTGATAATAGAACATTTGAGGGAGGAGGAGTTGTGAATGAGGACAGGCAATTGTCTATAGAAATCCGTGAATAGGAGCTAGCTACCTATCAATGTAGAATGTGTGTTGCTTTATTTCTTTAGAAAGAAATGAGATTGAGTCATATGTCAATTAACCTTAAGCCAGATAAGTGGCTGAGGATTAATTTGCTAGATAATACTGGAATCTGGGCGGATGTGGAGGATTTGTTGGAAACTATTTAAAGTATAATTAATGTTCCGTTTAAATATACAGAGAGATAACAGAATTAGTTGAAAAATCTTTTTGTTGGAAAATGGAACATTTTCAAAGGAAAATAAATGTTTAAGCATCAATTCCCAGCTGCTGGGAGGTGATGTGGTTTCATGCAAGACAAAGGAGCTTTCCTGAGTTACATGGGAGAGGATCATGTCCTGGTATTAAAAGGACAGAATTTAAATGCCGAGTTGCCGAGTGTTTTTGCGGGCTGCCCATTAGGATGCTGATAATGCTAATTGCAGCTCTTTTGCCTGGCGTGGGGCCTCTACGCTTGCCTTTGGAACGGGATTTGCCTTGTGCCCATTGCTGCGATGCACTGAATAGCTTTTACTGGGGTCCTGAGCTGCTTCAGTTTCTGCTGGCTTTTCTTCTTCCA
Source organism: Balaeniceps rex (assembly GCA_013401315.1). Classification (NCBI taxonomy): domain Eukaryota; kingdom Metazoa; phylum Chordata; class Aves; order Pelecaniformes; family Balaenicipitidae; genus Balaeniceps; species Balaeniceps rex. The sequence goes on from VYZW01062854.1 coordinate 184,365, forward strand.
GGGGCGAGGTACCGGGAGAAAATTGTCAGCAGTTCTCTCTGTTTACCCTTTGGGGCAAAGCGCATCTTCAAAAAATGTAAATATTTCGATTGCTAATTTATACCCCTGGCATTCAGGGTGACTTTTTCAAGTGACTGACGTGCTGCGTGATTAGTTGCTCAGAGCCTCGTAATTAGCTGAAATGTCATTTACGTTGCGTTGCCTCGTTGCATGTTTTGCTGTGTATGTAATCATTGGAAAGGAAAGCGCTCGTACGGATGCCGCTGCAGTGGCAGCATGGCTGTTCAGCTGGGGGACAGAGCTTCTCTTGTAGATTAGCAACCTGTTCAAAAATAGAAAATAATAATAGCAACTATGTGCCACCTTTCCTTCAGTTATAACACCTTAAAAACTGAATTTGTGCACCCTTTGGGAGTCTGAGAGGACCTGACCTAGAAGAATTAGCACCCATGGGGAGTCTTTCCTGTGTGCACAGGCTGATTGGTTTGGGTTTTTTTCCTTTGATGCATTTTTCATTTGAAGATCTCAAAACCCTTCAAAATTTTCTGCCAAGTTGTTCACCTGCAACTCCAAAGAGTTTAGAGGTGGGTTTTTTTCCTGTTTTCTTCTAAGGTATTAACCTTAAAGCCAATGCTTTATGCTGCGGATCTAAAACAGTGTCAGTATGTACCTTTCCACTGAGGTTTTGATTTTGTGTCTTATCGTCTGGCACGTTTAGCACCCAGGTTCTGCAGCGTCCCGCTGACGTATTTCAAGTGCTTTGTTGAGGAGAGATTACGTTTATGGGTAAGGGTCAGATTTTTAAAAGGAATTGAGCACCTAAGCACCTTTAAAACCTAGCCTGCGCGTTACAGAAGGAAACGTGTTGGGGTCTGTTGTCCGCTCCATTGTGTCTGGGACACTTTTACTTGATTGGTGTTGTTATGCCTCAGCTTCTATTGTACCGGTACCGGGTTTAATGCGTTCCTGGGCACAAGGTGTTGGTAGAGAAATAAAGCTTGAGCCAGCCGCTGCTAACAGGTCTGCAGGAGAATCCTTCAAAACCCTTTGCCATCCGTTTAGCACCGTGGGTAAGTGGTTCTGTTTAGCTGGAGACGCCAAATTATGAGAGATGTTCTCTTATTGTCACTTCTATATCAAAGAGTGCGATAGTATTTTTGCCCATCACTAGGATGCAAAAGTGCCTCTTCCTTCTGATTCCTGTATAAACGGATTTCACATTGCTCAGTGCGCTTTAGTGATTGGAAATGTCAAAGTGATTAGGGAAGGCTGGCATTTTGAAAGTGCTGGCGTGTGTCTGTGGCTACACAGTCTGGCAAGGAGTTTCAAATTATCTTAAGCTGCTAAAACACAGACTTTCTAACCCACAAATGTGACATTAATTTCTCTTGTGGTGCAGATTATGGAGGCAAATGACCCTGCTTGGCTTCCTCTGGTTATGTTATGCGTTCGCAGCAGTTTCTGAGAGAACCGAGTCCGTGTGATTTATTTTGGGTATGAAAAATCTGTCTTACAATAGCTGTAGTTCAGTATTTGCTTGCATTTAGCCAATATACTGAGATCATAATATTGATGATAGTTTCATTTTACCATGAAAGGTGATATTTTCTGATACAGTCTGCAGCTCTCGCAGTCCAAACAACTGTTACTCAGAGCTTTGCAAGATTTTTTTCCGGTAGGAACAGGTTGAGCATAGCCTGGTTTATTTAGAAAGTGTATGCACAGGCCAAATTCAGAATGACTCAAGGCCAAGTTAAATGCCTGAGCACCTGAATGCAACGTGCCTGGCCCTTTCGGGTGCTTTAGAAAGTGTGCGTTAGACATCAGGCTCCTTTTACAGTGAACACAAAGAAGTGTGACCCTGGTACAAACAGAAGATGATTCACGCTTCTACACAAGGGCTTTTAAAACAAAAGAAAACAAAATCTTTATTGAATCTCAGATGAGTATAAAGTGAGCCAAGCAGCTTTACAGAAAATTAAGATATTAAAAGTGTTTCTTGCACCCAGCTGGCAGTCTTATGATGAAGTCTCTTGGCGTGTATCTGCACCAGTTAAAAATAATTCTGAAATAGCAAGGGTCTTGGCCCTGCTGATGCTTTTGGTTTTTTCCTTTTCAAATAAGGTTTTACTAAGAAGAAGGTTTTCTCTTATTGTGATTTATGATGACTTGCCCTTTATCAGAGTACTTGTTTCAGGTTGAAGTCTTTGTAATAGCACAGCTGATGGAGAAGTTTGAGCACGAAGAAGTTATCAATATTAAAAATATCCTTTCATGACAGCAGTGCCTTTGTTAAAGGAAAAACTTTCATTATTTGCTAAAAATGGTCAGACCCTATACTCCTCCACGTGTCTGTTCTGTTCCCAGGCTGCCTTTACTGAGGATTTTTTTTTTTTCCTTTCTTACACGTTAGCTTCTGTGATGAACAAAATGAGAATGGATATGTCGCAATGAAAAACAAATACCTAAAGTCAGGTCCAGAAAGGTAAACGGGGTGTGGGGTGTGGAAGACATAGTTCACATACAATTAAAGTCACTTACTGCTGTAAAACATCTCCGCTTCAACTCCAGCTCTGCCTTTTGTGTTATCTTGCCCCGGCAATGACTGAAGCCTGCCTGAGGGGCAGAGTCGGGGCAGTGAGAGATCTCAGAATGGATCATTACTGCTTAAGTAAGCATAAAACATCCATGTATTTTCCCACAGTTTTGCTATGGGGAAATAAAACCTGTCTGTCTCTCCCTATTTACTGTAGTGGGTTAGTGGTAATCACCGTTTATGAAGTCACTCATAAGAAAGTAATAGCCTGAGTAGTGCTTTGGGATTAAAGCACATCTTTAAATGATACTGTAAGGAATCATTTATGTAATGCAACGCTGATCTGTAGCCCCGAGATGGGTTTACATCCCATGATTGACCAAACATTGCTGGTTTTATTGCCCACGATGATATGTAGTGTTCTGGTATTTCTCTTTCTGTGTAAAAGTAGCTTTTGTGGCTGGTGATATTTAGCATTGGTGAAATGCTCAGGGCAGACTGTGACCGGAGCCTTCCAGTGGCCTTACCAGGGTCATGGAGAGTGATGTTCGCACCGGTGCCAGATCGATAGCGGGTTTCGTTCGTGCCAAGTGTCTGCATTTGCCAAAGCGGGAAGGGAGCTGCGAAGTGACGAAAGTTAAGAGCTGGGTAGGTGAGGAACTGGAAAATAGCCAATTGCCGTTTTTCTTTTTAATGAACACACAGGACCAAATTCAGTGGCAGTATTACGCCAAGTACTTGCATTAGAAATCATGGTGACAGTTTATTTGCATCCTGGGAATGCAGGGGACCAAGTCGTATAGCCTGGGGCCCTCTTGAATAAATGCAGTACAAGGTGAATTAAAAAATAGTAAAATTATTCCTTAGCCAGTTTATGTGATGGTAAGTGTGAAAATGTAAGCATACAGGATCGATTTTCTAGAAGAACCTTCTCAAAACATATACATGGAGTCAGAGCGTTCTGCACTGGATCTCGTTGTGGTGATGTTGGATGTGTTGAAACTTTTGTAGAGGGAAGGCTTGGACCAGATTTTGAAATATTTCACAAACATGTTTCAGAGTTAACCTCAACAGGCAGACACAAACACTCCTCCTTTCCCCTTAAAGACTCTTCTGCACTCTTTTCTCAAGAGATGCGATCATGCTTCAGTTTTGCATATGAAGCGACATCTTGGAAATTTAGCGGTCGAGACTGGAGAGCTGTGACTCTTGCGCTGCCAAGCAGTGCCCTAAACATTTGACATCTCTTCCCAGCGTCTCATTCTGAAAACCACAGCCTCCAGGATCGTGCAAGTAAGTGCCCCTCATTATTAACACGTGGCTTCCAGGCAGGTTATGCTTGCATTTGACCCAGGGCTTTATGGGTTTTTTCTAAAAATCTTTTTCACCCTTGCAGATCTGAAACGGCTTCCCTGATGGCCTTCCGAATACTTGGTAAAAGCCATTAATTTGGAGCCAGGATGGCAATTATGTTCGTAAGAGAGCTAAAGAGACTGTTTTGCTGCTTTGGTTTACTGGATGACTGAGCTAATTCATTTTTTGTATAGGAATCTTATTTTTCACTGCTGGATGGTCATCCATTCAGGACTGTAAATCCAATTAATTTGAATACATGAGATTTGCAGGAGGGTGTTTCTGTTTTGGTTTAAATATAAGAAATAATTAGCTAGCAAAAACTTTACTGCTTTCTAACTAACTTTTTGGCAGTTCTGCAGTTAAAGCTACAGGCAGTGTATTAAGTCCAAGAAGAGAATATGGTGATTAAAAATGAATTCCTTACTACTTGGACGGTATCAACAGCTTAGCTTGTGTTTGTTAGGAGAAGGCATCTGTCTCCCTGCCTTATTAGATGAGATGGCAAATATAAACCCAAGAAAGAGCCGGTCTGGCCCCCTACGTTGCTTCCACTTTGCCAAAAGCCACTGGGCTGACAGTTCTAGTGGGCTGCTGCAGCTGTGGATACATCTGCTGCCACTGTGCCTCTCGCCGCGGGGTTTTCTCTAAAATGGCAATCTGTCAATACCAATATTGACAAGTGCCATCCTACTGTGTATTTTAACCAGATTAGGTTCCCCAAAAGGAACGGCGTATGCAGAGGTGCTGAACAGTAGCTGTGCACTTCGTGTGTACGGATAATAACGGGCAGAGACAGGCTGATGCAGGGGAAAAGGAATGTGCTGTCAGCCTTATATTTATCTGCAGATAAATGGATGTGATCAATTCTTGTTATGTAGTTAGCACCAGATTTACATGGTCTAAAAAAAAAAAAAAAATTCCTTGCCTTTCCATCATTTTATGGAGGATCCATATTCTGAAATATGCTGGAAGCCATAACATCTTGCCAAAGGGCTCACGTGTAGAGGAATGTCCACAATGCCAGGATTCAGGCGGTGTTGCCAAGACGCAGTGGTAGGACGGAGGGAGAAGTCAATTTGCAGCATGGTTCCAAGAGAAGCTGGTGAACATATGGAAAGGACACGCATTACAAAGGGTACTTCTGCAACTGAAGACCTGGATGGAGCTGAGAAAAATCTGTGTTCAGTTCCTTGTGTTGGTGTGAGCTGCCTGCAGTTTTTTTTCTTTGAATGGATTCCTGTATGCTTGGTACCTGGTGGCTGCGTCCTAGGGCAATGAAAATAGATGTTAATGAGTAAAGTGGGCACTAGAAATGCTTCTCTGCTATAGGCAACCTAATACACGCTGATAGCGGCCAAGGAAGCCAATACTTTGAGTGGTAAAACCGCTTGAAGCAGCTCTCCAGTAGAGATCGATGGCTGGGGAGAAGGGAGCACGGACAGGGGCATCGCTGCAGCTCTGTCTGCTCCGAGGGCACGCACAGCTCCGTTTGTCCTGCACCTCGTAGAGAGCCCAGGCTGGTACTAGTGGTGTTTGAATCGCCTTGAGTAAAAACTTAGCTCCTATAATACATTTCAATGAATGTAAAGGCCCTGTTGGGGCCTGTTTCACCTTAGTGAAATTGGAATGGCTGCTTTAAAAGGAATAAACCCCGTGCTTTGGATAAGGCTGCTCACAAGTGTGGGTTTGGTTTTTTTTTTTTAATGGGGTTGATGGAGATGTAGCAAGATTGGACTGGGCAAAGGCTGTAGTTCAGTTTCTGGCTTAATTTTTGATGGAAATGTGATCCCTACGCTGGCAAGTGTCTGGGTATTTTGATGATAAATTCTAGTGATGTTAACTGGGAAAAGGAGATGGGAGAGGAATAGGGAGGGTTCGTGGGGCTGAAATTCATTCAGATGATCTATTTGTTACCGTGTCTACTGCTGCTTGGCACCTGGCACCTTGCTGGGGCTTTTTACAATCCTGATCAGCAGATCTGGTCTTCTTAGCGTGTCAGTAGAGCCTAATGCTGTTTGTTCAGGTCCCACCTCTGCTGCAGCAAACCACCAAGATCAGCAGTTGAGCTTTTTTCAGCATTTTGATGCTAGAAATCTCTGATAAGGACTTTTTTGGGGTCCCTGTTACTTGAAAATTACTGTTAAGAGAGTTTTCAAAGAGAACAACTGTAGGACAGTTATAGTTTCTTCTGCTCGGCTTTGATTAAAGCCTCTTCATATTTATTTTTAAGAGAATCACAAGGCATTTGCTTGTCACTAAATATAAGCAGGATGACTCAAAGAGAATGCTGAGGTCCAGATTTTGAGAAATGAATCAGTGAGACGCTTAAAGCCCTATTAAATCCCACTTCATATTTCAAAGTTGCCAACAAATGTAAACAACAAAAATTAAGATAACGTGTTGTTTTGGTCTGTATTTTTAGGATGACATATGCTGCCGAGTCTTGGAGAGCACCTCGCAGACGTGCGAGTGCTTTAATACTGCACTCCATAGGGATTCATATATACGTGACTCTTTTTTTTTTTTTTTTCTCCTAACTTGCACTTCTGCTGGGCTTCTAAAGGAGCCTGACTGACGTCGTTCCCACGTTACATTGAACACTGCATCTTGCTTGACCATCCCTGCACAGTTTTGAGTCTTTGTGAGGTATTTAGGCATCTAAAGAAGTATATTGGCATAAGTTGTTTGTTTTGGTGGGGGGTTTTGTGCTTAAGGTATTTGCTCTCGTTTTTACATGCTAAGGTATTTTTGAAAATCCTGAAGAACGTTTGTGTACACATTTAAGCGGGTAGGCACCTTCAGAACGCTTGTCCACAGAGAACCTGTTACTTATTACAGCAGTAAGAAAGATTTAAACCCAAACCAAACCAAACAAACCCCACATCAGTCTAGTTTCTAGGGTAAATGAGTGTGACAATGTCTCATAGATTGTTTCTAAGAGTGTTCGTTCTAAATCTGAATTTTAAGCCATGTTTCTCCCAAGGACTTCATTCTTTTTGCTAAGGCTATGATCTTGTAGCTCTTAGTCCGTCTTCAGTTGCGTTTCGAAAGGTCCCTTCGCATGCCGTAAATATTTTAAGTCCAGATTAAATCAGGGAGCGTCAGTGCAAGCATCCAGCTTCACATACAAATCTATTTCTCCTTTCGGAACTGACAAAGAGCTATTTGACTGTGCCTGAAATGCAGCTGCTTAAGCTTTAAAATGTTATCATTTCTGTCTGTGATTGTGTGGTCACAAAAATATCGATGCAGTCGACCACAAGTGCTAAACTGAGAGAAAATCGTTTAGGTAGTCAGAGCCTAAGGATCTGGCTGAGTATGTGAGTGAATTCACAAGATGTATACGTCTAGCTCAGGTGTATCCTTTTAGAAATGATCAAATTTATAAATGTTGATGCATATATAACTTTTAAGGAAAGTTGTTGACTTTTTTGTTAGATGTCTTTCTATTCACAGTGCTACTTAATTAAGGGGTAATTTTTTGCCATATCGTTCCATTACAAGGAAAAAAAAACCCTTTACGAAGAGGCTGTAGAATATTAGCATGAAGCTTATCCTATGAAGAGGGAAGGATTTGAGATATCATTGAAGTAACAAGCTTCATTGTTGTGTAGGCCTGAATTTCCCGTTTATTGCCTATTTACAGAGTCTGATTCTCACATGTGCTAAGATGCTTTCCTATAGCTCTGACAGGCACGAGGTGCCCTTCTGCTCAAAAAGTGGATTTCTTTGATTCTTGATGTGTTGGGTTCCTGCTTTTCCTATACTGGGAATAAGGCAATTCATATCAGATTTCAGATGGGAACAGAGGAAATCCGACCGCTTTATATCACATATGGAAACTTGTATCGACTCTGGGTTTGAAGTTGGAAATCCTAATCAACTAGAGTGCATTCTCAGGTCTGATAAATCTTAACAGACCTTTTAATCAATATAGCTTAGAGTTTGTGCCAGAGCACATAGCCAGCTGTAATATATACGACTTTCGGTAAAGTTACAGAATTCCTGCACATGTTTATTTAGGATAAGTATCTCCCTAAGATGTTATATTGTTGCTTTATGGAAGGGATTTACGCTGACTCTGAGCTTAAATTACTGGGTTTTTTCTTCCCAGTTTAGAGCTTTTTCACGTGTCACAATCTAGGGGTACTGTTATAAACGAGAAGCAGGCCTTGCGAATGGTTGTGCTAATTTTATAGACGTGTACGCGTGTGTAGATGTACTGGTGCTCCATTATGCACCATTTCTCACTCTTCAAGTGGCACTTTTAGTCATGTGCACGACCCTCCCAACCGCTGGACTGAATATCACTGAATATGGCTTATGGGCAGGAGCTAAAGGCCAGCGATGTCACTTTGTAGCTCGGTTCAGTGAGCTTTGGGCTGAGCTTAACAGAGTTTTTCTGTATTTGCAGCCCTGATGTTTTTGGCAATCTCCTTGTTCCCGCTGCTGCTTACATGTAAGAACAGATTTACCACCTCCAGGTACCTTGGAACCGACCCCGGCGTAGCTGGCTGAGTTGGTCTATATTTACAGGGGTTTGTGCTGTAGATGAGAGCACAAATTGGCACCCACTGCCCGTGCCTGTGACAACAGCCTTTCCGTGGAAGACGTGTAGCAGGAGCAGACTAACTCGGGCTGCTCGCCATCTCCCTCTGCGTGTACACAGCCCCTGTTCCAGTAGGTCGTACGTGGCATTTGGTTTTCTTGCTAGCTCCATATGGGAACGATTCTTGTGGAAGCAAAGGTTAGTCTAGCTGAAGTGGTGTCTGCTGTAGAGAGACGCTGTATTGCCTGTGTTGTGTGTCTTGATGTGCTATGGAGGTGATCGGTGCAGCCCTCGCTCAACATCTTTGTCTTGGGTAGCTACAGGAAGAGTCATACCCTGCACTTGAAAGCAGGATGGAGTGCGGCGAAACTATTTTCACATTTCTCGACTGTACATTTATAAAATTTTAAACTTGAAAAGCTCTCCCTCCGCCAGGATTTGTCTAAAGAAAAAAGATAACCTTGGCATGCTACTGTAATCGTCACTCGCTGTTTCCCTTGGCGCTGTTAGGACAAGAGTTGCTCGTACCCTGAAGGCAGACAGCAGCGCTAAATTCTATCCGACTGTGACTGTTGCTTTATTACCATGAGGATGCAGGACTGAGCAGACACGGCAGAAGAAGATATTTCAAACTCCTCTTATACCTTCAGTTTGGGAAATTACATTTTGCCATGTAGTTTTTAATCTGTCGGTATAGACCATACAAAATGACAAGTGAGCATGATTTAATTTTATGATAGCACTGCATTAGGTGACCATTTTATGTTGTTGTAGAAGAGGGATTTGAAGTGCTGGTGTGCTTTGCTCTTCCTTCTGCATTTGAGATTCTTGTTTCTTGAAGTCTGACAATAAAATCTTAAGAATGTTAAGAACAGCTTTACTGTTGTCTCCTGGGGCCTGATTACCCATGTGGAGTCATGTTTGGTAAAATAGGTATCACATAGGCACCGAGTGGTTTGCATCATTTTATCAGGACTTGTCAAAATGTTTTATACTGGAGATCAAGCCCGATCCCTTATTTCACAGATGGGAAAAACCAGGTCCAGGGAGCATAAGCAATAAGCAGATGGCCAGAATCCAGATCCCGGTTTGGTTATCTGTCCATGCTTGCATGTACGAGCTTGCATCGCTCAGTGGAGCGTGACAAAGAGCAACTGGACGTAGCACATCCATGTGCCGTAGCCAAGTACTGCCTGCCAGCGCTAGCCAGACTTCTGAAGGCTTAGGAGTGGTGGCCGTGTGCCAGAATAGAATCACAGAATGCTTTGGGTGGGAAGGGACCTTCAGAGGCCATCCAGCCCAACCCCCCTGCAGGGAGCAGGGACATCTTGAACCAGATCAGGGTGCTCAGAGCCCCGTCCAACCTCACCTGGGATGTTGCCAGGGATGGGGCCTCCACCACCTCTCTGGGCAACCCCTGCCAGGGCTTCACCACCCTCCGGGTAAAACATTTCTTCCTTATACCCAGCCTAAATCTGCCCTCCTTTAGTTTAAACCCATCACCCCTTGTCCTGTCCCCACAGGCCTTGCTAAAAAGCCTGTCCCCATCTTTCCTAGAGGCCCCCTTGAAGCACTGCAAGGCCGCACTAAGGTCTCCCCGGGGCCTTCTCTTCTCCAGGCTGAACAGCCCCAACTCTCCCAGCCTGGCCTCGGAGCAGAGGGGCTCCAGCCCTCGGAGCGTTTTTGGGGCCTCCTCTGGCCCCGCTCCAACAGCTCCATGTCCTCCTTGTGCTGAGGGCTCCAGAGCTGGACGCAGGGCTCCAGGTGAGGCCTCCCCAGAGCAGAGCAGAGGGGCAGAATCACCTCCCTCGAACGCAAGGTGCGCGGCTCCTGGTCCTGGAGCTAACGGCGTTAGTGTGGGCACCTCTGCTCAGAGCACAGTTGTGCTGAATGGACGTGCTCTAGCTCCAGAGAGCAGAAATTACAGCGGCTCACTGCTGTATCAGGCTGGTCGTCCTCTTCCCTGGGTTAGCAGTAATGTTGCACAAGGGAGCAGGATGAAGCGGTGGCCGGTCTTGGTTGTTACTCATAAGGTTACACATCTCGCACTTGCCGTGAGCAGCTGGGTCCCGACTGCCCGTTAGTCTCTGTTATTTTTTTATTTATACTGCTACAAATTCAGTGCAAGTCGGCAGTGGTAGTTTCTTACGTCAGCACTGCAGCTGTGCAAGAGATAACAGGGTTGGAATTGTATTGGGCACATACATATGAAGAAAAAAAAAAAACCCAAACCCTAGTTTTTGTTTCTGACCCTTGAGTAGAAAGACGATGGCTATATATTCTTGTATAAATCAAGAGTAATGCAGTTGGTGTCACTGAATTTTTACCTTGATAAAATTGAGATAGGGAAGAACCAGTACCACTGTATATGATTCTGGTAAAACTGTGACCAGAAAATTGTTTACAATTCCAGGCACTTGTATTCAAAGATAAACTGAAACAGATGCAGAGCAGAGGTTTTAGGGTGATCGAGGAAATGATTAACAAGAGGAGATTGGAATACTCATGCTTCATTAGCTTATCAGAGAAAACTGTGATAATGCATCGTGTGGGTATACACCAGGGAAGAGGAAGAGCACGCAAAAATTAAGGCTGAGGTTGAAATGAGCATAAGTTGCCAAATCTGGACCTGAGAAGAAATTTTCTTCTCATGAGAACAAGCTCTGTATTCATTTCAAACAGCTTCCTAACAGGAATTGTGCAGGTAAAAATTCACTTGTTTTGAGGATGGTGGTCTATTGAACGTAATTAAAAAAAAAAAAAAAAAAACTAAACAACAAAAGCAATAACATTAGGATTCTAATCTTATCGTGATGTTCTTTATTTTAATTAATGCGCAAATTGCTTTAGTCTTTTCCAAGTCTCTGACACTAGAACAGTTCATACCATCTGAGAATCTGATCCTGAATTTTCAGAGGTAAATCGATCCATTTTATCTGCTGCATCGTCACGGGAAGAGATCTATGTTCATGTGCAAGGGAAAGGAGAAGGGAAGTAAAGTTAAAATAAGTGCTGTTCCCCAGTGTCCCAGCCAATGGAAAATCCTGCAGTTGCAGAAGGACACATAAACACTGGGCTTCTGTTTTGGGCACTCAGCGAGAGAATTTAAAGCAATGACAAATACCTAGCTGTTCTGTAATCATCATGCCATCTATTCTATTGAACCATGGAAATGAAATAAAATCCAAGGTGAGCATCCACTTAAGGGTTCCTAAAGGGTTTCTTGAGACCATGCCAAATTCAATACTTCTTCAGGTGCCTTAAAGTTCATGCAGAGAAAACACACTCTGCTGCCAAAATTTATTAGAAGGGGCTATTATTGGAGCTCTGAGGACAATTGCTTAGAAGGCACTTGTTTCATCGTTCTGTATCTCAGTTATTGAAGTGATGGAAGTCAACAAGGCTAATCTGATTTGTAGGAGTAATTGAGGTCAGCGTGCAGGGAAGAGGGAGAGAAAGGGGAGGAGGCTTGCCATTTAATACAAATGAAATGATAACTTTCACTTCGATAAGCAGACCTAGAAACAAGTTGAGTAAATTTGCCTCTAAAAATTTATAGGGCTTTGAAGATTTAAAAAAAGAAAGGGGGGGGGGGGGCAAAACCCACAGGTTTGATAATGCTCTAATGCTCTAATACTTCATAGGAGACTAGGCAGAGACGAAAAAATAACTACTGCACAAAACAATCTATTCCACTTTAATTATTTCACGTGTGCCGTAATTAAAGGATTCTTAATGAATTAATCCTAACTGTTATAGAGAGCACACAAAAAAAAAAGTCTCAAACCTACTAGGAGTTGCAGTGATGGGAGTCCTGGTGAGAGATTTAGCTGCAGGCTGTGTTACTTCCCCTCTAATCTCGGTACCCTACCTCGTCCGCGTTGCAGATATCACAAAGTTGTTCACTGACTTTTAACTGAACTATAAAAGAAAATAGGCACAGCTAATACACCTGCATTTCTTATTCTGTTAGGTTTCCAGTTTTAAAAAGTATGATGGTCTTAAGTCGGCACACACTTCGTGGTGAATGCAAAATGCTTCCCCTCTCTCTCTTTTATTTTTCTCTCCAGGAGAAAGTGATGGGCTTTCCAGCACAGATGTGCACTATTTTAAGACTAGTCTATTCCTGCCCATTCCAGCCCACTCACATAACCCACATTTAATTCTTCTGCAACTTTGCATCTTAATTATTGAATCCATTTCTTTTTATATAACGCTGTGTTCTCATTTACCAGCAGAAGCTGCTGATGATTTGAAAAAATGGGAAGCAAGAGGGCACAATTATTCCTAAGAATTTTCTTATTTCTTGGCGTTACAAATTACAGATTAGACGTCTGCAGCCTAGGTGGTGGTGTCATCACATTCCAAAATCAGAACGACTTTGGATTATTTAATTGTGAATTGAGAGCTATTTCCATTTTAATAGTAGTAGCTCTAATACAAAGAAATTAAGGGAATGGATGGTAAAAGAATAATAAATTTAATAAATGACAGCTTGGGGCCCCCAATTATGGCATTCCCATTAAAAAAAAAATCTGCTTGCTGATGCGTATCAGATCCACGTGCCTAGCCAGCATGTGGGATGAGCAAAGCATTCTCCCAGATAGTTCATATTTACTTATGCAGAAAAAAAAAATCATCCTAGAGGCTTATTAGTATGTGTTCACATTGTAAATAGTGCTGGTAGGCTGCTAACTGGGATAACACCTCAACATCTAAGTGCAGTTACAGCTTTCAAAATTGCCTCTGACAGGGCAATTACAATTTTCTATTCTATTGACATAGGGAAGACAATCTGCGCCGTGTTGAGCCCGCGCCGTGTTTGAAGCAGGCTTTTTTTCGCTCAGGTGTGCAGGACGTGAGGGTTAAATTGCCCTGAGGTTTTTAACTTTATGGTAGATATCTTTCTACAAGATATTTCTACTACTGAGCGTGAAGGGGAAACATCTTTTTTTTTTTTTCCCTTTTTCTAACTCTTTTTTTTTAAACCCATGAGACGTGCTTTAAGAAATGCTTTTTTTTTTCTTTTGGTAAAGGAAGAGGAGTTTCCTTTAAAACACAGCAAATTAAAAGCTGCTTTTAATGATGGTTCACTTTATGCTTTTAATGATGGTTTGGGAATAGCAGCCTCGGAATACTTTCCTCCTCGTTCGTGGCTCCTGTGTTGTTACCTGTGCTGGAAGAACAAAGGCTGGGCAAAAAGTTTTCCTGGCTTAGGCGGGAAGAGCGGTGGGTTATGGTGAAGTGGCACGCGGTAGGACAGGGAACCATCCCTCCTGGGAAGGAGCGGTGTGATGGCTGGTTAGGCAAGGGGCTTTGAGAGATGCAGGACACTTCGATGCCAATGCTTCGTTCAGTTCTGCAGGGACAGACCCACAGAAAGTGAATTTATTCTTTTTTTGATTCGTTTTTCCCCCCTTCCTGGATCCAATGATGTGATCAAAGTGTCCGTTAGCAGCGTTGGTCAGTTGAAAGATAACACTTGATGGTGGTTGAGTCTGCGTATAACGCTGCTTAAGTCATGTTCTTCAGCAGTGGTTGCAAGAGCTCAAACAACTCCAGGCTTGAAATATCTGCAGACACCAGGGAGGTTTTGCATTCTGTATAGTTTTTGGATTGGAAGTTGTGTTCTTTTTGCAGCGAGTTGATCTAAATAGCTATGTATCTAAGAAGGAATTAAACTGATTAGCCAAATCTTGTAGCTAAGCATTCCTAGCTGACAGAGGGCTGCAGCATTAAAGAAATCCTGTTACAGACAGGACAGTTAAGGTGGAAGGACAGGTATTAGGCTTGCGCTACGCTCAGTATTTGCATGAGCGACTAACTGCAAGGTAAGGCAGGCAGCACTGTCAAAACGTCTCGGCTGTTCTGCCTCTCCCACCGGTATGAGGGTGTCACATCCTTCCTCAGCTTTCTGGAAAGCTGATCTGTTTCTATGGCTCCGTACTTCATTGAGGTTTAGAAACTAAATTAAATAGCTTCGTGTTGAAATTCTTATTGCTTTAGGTCAGTTTTACTGTCAAGTTTTTAATGGACCTCTTAATAAACTTAGCGCCTGTGTTTTGTACAGCTCTTCTGAAAATGTACTCCCTTCGGTGCCGGGCTGACTAGCGAAAATGCTTGTGTGTACTTGATCGTACCACTGCTGAAATATGTTTGAATTTCTGCTTTGTTTTGAATGCAAATGCAAACTTGATAAGCTAACAAGGACACTTCTGTTCATATGGAATTCATGAATGCATGTTAAGAAGGGCTATAAAAGGACGCTTCTTGTGTCCTTTCTGGATTCAGCTAAATTGACAGCCGCTCTTTGAATATATACTACTTGTGCTTGAAAAATCAAGACATACAATTGTCTCTTTTTCAGCTAAGAAAAAAGATTTCTTTTTAATGTCTGTATGAGTGAAAATCCATGCTATTTGCTATGATGTTTCCTTTCAGGAGGCACTGCTTTGTTTTGGTAGGTAACTATTGCTTTTCCCTTTGCTTGTCTGTTTTAAAACACAAATTCCAGTGGGTGTACACATCTGTAATTAACCTCCCTTCCTTCCACTGTCAGTCAGAGCCTTCTTAGCGAGAGGTTTGTTTAGAGTTTAAAAAACCATGATGCTGAGAAGTTGCCCGAAGAAGAAATTTGATGGTAATGTGTTGCAGCAAGCGGGATTCTCTTTTTCTTTTGCTTTTTTCCTTATGAATAATACTGGGCTTTGTGTACCTGATTGCAACATGCAGCAAACCAAGAAGTTGATTCAGCTGGACAAAATGAGGTTAAAGGAAAAAGCAAGGGAAGGGGGAAATCATCTGCTTTTCATCAGCAGATTTTTTTTTCTCTTCAACAACGGGGTATTCCACGTAGTCCCACTTAATGTCTAAACAGATGCACATTGACTGGAAATAATCAGGTATTTTCTGCTGGACCAGACAGTGCAAATGGACATCCTGCCCTTAGACAGTTATCGCTGCACACACTGAGACCATTGTCCCAGCCCTCTGCTCCTTGCAGGGATTGTGCAAAATGCTTTAATCAGCTTTGGACGAAGCCAGCCAGCTTCGCTTACAAAACCAGTCTCAGTTAATTAAGCTAACTTGACTGATTTTGCTTAAGGCAGATTAAGGAGCATAAACTGCCCTACCTGTAGATCTTTGAAGAGGTTACTTCCAGACCAAGGGTTACGCTGCAAGACAACAACATGTTTAGCCAACCTGGCCATTTACAGAGCAGATGTCTTTCCATCGCCTTAGCAGCAGAAGTGTTGAGATCAGTGGAAAGGCTGATTTAGAAAGAGTTTATTATACTACTAGCAGTTTTTTTTCAGTACTGGCATGAACAAAAGCACACCTTGGACCCTCACCACAATAAAGTATGTATCTAGAGATTACCCTGAAAACCAGGGTAGGCTAATTTCATGTGTCTCAATTCCCAGTCCTCTAGCTCATACTGCTATTTTCTGTAAGACTCTCTTTAAAAATGCAGCATTCTCACATTTCAGGTACTGGGGCTTCAAGAAAAATATTGCTTAGAAATATTAAAAGATGGACGGCAGCATGAGCGATGGCCAAACTTCTAGTAAGCTTTGACAGGTGAGCTCTGAAGAACCTCGCTTGAATGATTTGAAAAGTCTCAGGTTCAGCTTTGTACCCTCCCTACCTCGCTGAGCAGACACGAGCCCCAGCAGAGAACAGCTTTAGCACAACAGGTATGTGTGTCGGTTCGCTGACCTTCCCAGTACAAGGCTGGGCATCTTTGTTTAAAATGCCAAAAAGAGGTATGAGGGAAGAACAATGATGGCAGACAAATCAAAATTTTAAGTGGCATCCTGAGGTCAGGACAAATTTCTAAAATTCTTCAGCTTCCCAGGACGGTGTATATTGAGATTCAGAGATCCGGTATTAGGATCTAGGTTTCTTTTGCAGTTGTTTAGGTTGAATTGACACTCCTGGCATGGATTGCATTTTCTTCAAATGCATCTCCTTCAAAAGTAGATGGAGTTTTTTCTAGTGGTATGTTGAAGTTGATGGGAATAATTCCATCTCTTAAGCTGTTCCACGTAAATAGGAAAACACTCTCTGTATATTTAAATCAGAAACCTGGGGTCAGACAATCAGACTGGAAGTCTGCCATAAGTAAGTCTGTCTACCTGAACCTTGTGGCATTGTACTAGTTCAGACAAAACCTGTTCTCCTTCAATATTCCCAATGAAGTTGCAAAAGAATGCTGTGAGCACACATGATTTGGCAAGGCTCATTTTATCTAGCTCATGTGCATGAGGAAGGATATTCAAAAGGAAATCTTGAAAGGCACTCTGATTTGCCTAGGTAGTAGAGTGTATAACTGAAAAATATTTGCGTCCCTGGATTTTAAAAAAAAAAGTGTTGTAATACCTACATACCTGTTGTGGTTTAACCCCAGCCGGCAACTAAGCACCACCCAGCCGCTTGCTACTCCCCCGCGGTGGGATGGGGGAGAGAATTGGAAAGGTAAAAGTGAGAAAACTCATGGGTTGAGATAAAGACAGTTTAACAGGTAAAGGAAAAGCCACGCATGCAAGCAAAGCAAAACAAGGGATTCATTCCCTGCTTCCCACGGGCAGGCGGGTGCTCAGCCATCCCCAGGAAAGCAGGGCTCCATCACGCGTAACGGTGACTTGGGCAGACAAACGCCATCACTCCGAACATCCCCCCTTCCTCCTCCTTCCCCCAGCTCTATGTGCTGAGCACAATGTCGTATGGTGTGGGATATTCCGTGGGTCAGTTGGGGTCAGCTGTCCTGGCTGTGTCCTCTCCCGACTCCTTGTGCCACCCCAGCCTGCTCACTGGTGGGGTGAGAGGCAGCAAAGGCCTTGACTCTGTGTCAGCACTGCTCAGCGGTAACAAAAACATCCCTGTGTTATCAGCACTGTTTCCAGCACAAATCCAAAACAGCCCCATACGAGCTGCTATGGAAAAAATTAACGCTACCCCAGCCAACCACAGGATGGAGTTACAGACTTAACTTTAGATTTTGTTGCCTTCTAGCCAAACTATTAATGTTTGTTGTAATGATGTTGAGGTTTTTTTTAATACTCGCAACAGATGTGTACAACTGTATTGGAGAAGATTCTTCCCAATTGCAAAGGGCAGAACAAGGTTATACCTAGCACAAATCCTGCCTGTGTTGTATGTTGAGGGTACAGGTTGCATGTGGTGCTTGTGCCATTACTCTACGTGCTTTACTCTGCTATGATTTAGGATTCAAGACAGATCCGCCTTTTCCAAAGTCCGGAGGATGCTGTTAGGAGCTATGTTCAACATACTGCTCCTGTCTGGGAGAATACGCTGAGAAAAACAGTCCCTAGGGGTCACGGACCTGATGCCGGCGGATGGGGGATGGTGCAGCCGTAGTGTCCTACGAGGCAGCGCAATGTTACTAAAATCATGGGCTGGAGGCAATAATGAGCTGAAGTCTGGAGCAGTAATAGAAAATCTTCCAGGAAGGATTTGCTGCTAGGAGTGAAAAGAAAGCATAACGGCATCTTCTGGGGTTTGGGGATGGTTTTGTCTCTTTGTTTTTGTTTGTTTTTCCTGCTGAAGGAAGGGGCTGTGCTCTAAAAAGAAGTGCTCTTGAAATTCTCTCTCTGAAAGGAGACCTAATGTAACGAAGCTGAAAGGTAACGGGTCCTGGAGCTGGTGCTGCAAAACAGCAAGTACCTGCTGCTGCTATGACTGGGAGAGGCATTCCCAGAGGTTTCGTTTCCAGGCAGCCAAGCTAACCTTTAGCAAAATTAGTATTCTTCAGCTTCTCTGTCTGTAGAAAGGTGAGAGGATTTAATTACATACTAAAAAGCATTATGAAACTGAATCTACTCGTGTTTGCAAAACACTTGGAAAGCTTCAGATTGTAGAATTGGCAGTATTAATAATTACTATCTACATCATCCTTGCAGTTTCCTGCCTATCAATCAAGATACAGGAGTACTTTCTCTGGGAAACTTCAGCCATGTCCTTTGTCATTAGCAGAGCTGCTTCAAAAGAGGTGGTCACCCATTTGTGAAAGTCTGCAAAGCTGCCTTTACGTGGAATGATGTAAACCGTCTTGCTTCTAATTTCTCAATTACTTCACAAACATAATTGAAATCTTACGTTTGCCAAAAAGCTCGTCTTCAATTTTAAGTACTTGAAATCTAAAATTATAATTCAGGTTTTAGTAAATGCACTTAATTAAAAGCTAATAAAAACCTTGTTTAGTGTTTTATAACTTTTGAAATGCTTTTTTTATCACCAAAGATTAATTTGAAAATACGCCCGTGTGTATTCGTGAGACGGGTTAATTCTGAAAGCAAAAGGTTGCTATGGCATTCAAGCTCTGCTTTCTCCTCTTGAGATGTCTTTAGTTTTTTCTTTCCCACTCAGTATATTAATAAAATAATAAGCAAAGTCTTGGATGCTATGTGCTATGCTAGAGAGTTAACATGGAAACCTTGGTTTTGTAAGCCTCTAGGCTTCTGTATCCTCATAAAATAATCAAATACAGGGAATCTTTATTACTTGGAACTGTTCTTCGTTGGTCTCTTGCCTTGTCAATTCTCATAAAGCGAGGCAAAGTCAGATTGGCTCAATACCTGGATGAGGAATCCGAAAGAAAAGGAATTGGCATTAGTGAGTCACCAGTGAGTGCTGCTCTCTGACTCAGTGCCTTGCAGCATGGAAGTAACAGAATTATCATCCTTTGGATGACACGTGAGACTAAGGTGTTTGAGAAGCGATCCAATCTGTGAGGATCTTGTAATGAAAAGAGAAACACAAAGCTCTAACAACTTAAATACTAGATGTTATACTGGTTTTGTCTAATTCATAATATTGTAAGCGGCATTCTCAAATGATTCTCTATTTCTATCAGTTCTCACCAGGAGAAATCTCAATTCAATAGCAATAATGTAATTTCTGAAGCAATTTTCTTCTACTGATTTTATTTCTCGCATCATCCTGTATTACCCACAAGTCACTTTAATATTTATTCTGTCTGTGTGTGGAGTTCAGATCATTTTCAAGTATTGGCTCCTGTATATTGGGGTAGGAGCCTAAAAACCCTTTTAATATTTTATTGTATATGTATGGGCTTAATAGCATGGTCAATCATATCCTGAATTTAGGGATATGGCTGTAGGTTCAGTTTCAAGAGGATAGTCCTTAAGATTAAGGTATTACACACTTTGACTTACAAATATCCAGGTGGATACCCTGCATTAAGTGGAGATAAGGACTTGATCATCTGTTCTTTTAATTGGGGTGTTATCTATATTGGAGCTTTAGATTTGATCTGATGTGGGTTTTTGGAAGGAAATTGCTTGGAGGGTTTTTTTCCCCTTCTCCTATTTGCCATTCCTTGATACACATTGTGAGGTTTGTGAGCTGGATTCCTTTAGGAAAACGCTTTTGTGGATTGCCATTTTCATTCCTTCCTGTGTTGTCTCTTGAGACTTAACGTGTTCGTTGGTGGTGATGCAAGTGACTGGTAGTGTGTTGTGTTGTGGTTGTTTGCCTGCAGATGGCTGGGGAAAAGCAGAGTACTTCAACTGACTTACACTCCTAAACAGCACTTGGGTATTATTACCCATATGGGTTTGATCGGAAACTACTAAGGATCTGAAAAACAAATTTAATTGTAGAGATCTGAAAGAAATAGTGATTAGTGTTCAGTCTCAGAGCAGAGCTGGGCTCCTATCCTGGTCCAATGCTCCATCAGTTGGACTTCACTTTCTCATAAAATTCCTTTCTGGCTTCTCCTGCTAGCTCCTGAGCTGTTCCCAGAATAAACAAATGACAACTCCTTATTTGCAGGGGCTCAGTTTGCTTTAGAGACACTTTCCAAGCCATGCGTTTCTTTTCTCACAGTGTTTGTCAGCTTGTCTCTTCCCACCTGCTATACTGTCCACCCTGCTTCTGGGAGGACTGTAAGAATAGTATTGACATTTTAGCTAGCTTTCAAAATTACTTTTGGCTGAGTAAGATTTTCACAGCATTATTGTCACCCAGAAACCTTAAATTGCTAGTACTCCTGCACTGAAAGGAATGTCATGGAAAAAATGACAGAGTTCTTCTGGTGTGAAGTTGGTACAAATGAGAGCAAAACCTCTCCATAAATACCATGATTACATGGATATTAGTGTTAGAATATTATATTGCTTCTAAGTCACGCATACCCAAAGATATCCAAAACTTTAAATAATGTTGAAAGATACTCTGAGAAAATCAACGACTCCTGTTGGCTGCTCAGGTGATGCGAATGTAACACACAGTTGTTGTGGTGGTGTGGAGTCTCTTGGCACCCAAACTATGAATTTCTTAACTTCTGTGGGTACAAAGCAGATAGAAAAACAGGAGTTTAGCACGAGAGTGTGTTATTGTTAGGATGTAGCTTAATGCTGAGTATTCAAAATAGCTTAATAGATCTGAGCAGTCAATCATGGCAATATAAAAGACATCATCTGAGCACCCACCCTCTGGTGTGTGCACAGCATGCAACTGTTTGACAGCCAGGTGTTGGATATTTGCAACCTCGGGGAGGATGAGATTGTAAATATTCGCAGGTGTCAAGGCAGGAAAAAGCAGTTGTGGTCACTTACCCTGAGCTGCCCATACACACAGTCCATTGAATCTCACCCAGGCCAAGCCTGTGACTTGTTTGTTATAGATGGTGTCTGTTAGAAATATATCCAGTCTTTCTTCAAAGCCTGAAAACAATGGCAAATTCACTGCATCCCTGGGTAAGTTGTTTGCTAAGTCAAGTTTCCCATGAAAAAAATTGCCCGACGCTGGTCAGGATTTGTCTAGCTTCGTGTAAAGTGCCTCTCCCCCTGCCACTAGCAGGATATCTATAAAAGAATCTTTTTCTTCCATAGGTACTTCTACATCATAATATGCTTATAATGGGCTATATCCTCTTCCTGCAGTAGATGACTATAAAGCTGTCAACAATTATTTGGGTTTATAGCAACAGCAATTATACTAGATTTTATTTTATAAAATTTTGAATGTTACATGAGTAGTATAGAAGAATAAATTACCCTTAGAGTCAGAGTTATACTGGCTTTATATTTCATTCATATTTGGGATCATGAAGCATTTATAACAGAATTACATCCGCTCTAGGTATGCGGAAAGATTGCTCTTAGTATGACAGAATAGATTCTCTGTCCTACTAAAGATTGCTCACATTGATGCAGAGTAGCTGTTCAAGTGGATGTCTTTAAAGCAATTAAAAATGTGCTGAGTCTGGGATAATACGGTGAAGAAGCCTTTCGCACCTATAGATAGAACACCATGAGAGATCAATAAGTTTTCTGAGGAGCAGCGTCTGGCTAAAGTCTGTGCTGTATAAATGGTCCTGATTCTGCCAAAGGTCTGTGCAGGTGGATACCTTTACCTGTATCTTTGCCTCAATTTACTGCTATCAGTAGCTCTCCAGATGGAGAGATGTAAAGTTCCCAATTTTATGCTGATTTCTAATTGCCGCACTATTAAGAAATATCAAAGGGTAATTCTTTATATGAAACCTTTAAAAGTCATGCTGGTTTTTTGGACAGTAATGAGAATCTGCTTTATTAATAGTAGTTTTGCAGCCTGGTCTGTTGATGTCGGCTTGAGAAGTATTCTAAAGGCAAAATGAGAAATTGCAAAAATCTGGTTTTTGTTGATCGGTGTTAAATCAGATTCAAGATAATCAAAGCACGTGAGCAGAAATACCATGTTCTTAGGTTTAAGCGGTTTCAAAGAAACTTAAACACATGCTTGCCTTAAATGGTATACCTAAAAGCTGTTTCGAAAAGGGCCATTTTCCTGAGTAGGCTAGGATATAGAATTGAAAATTTCTTTGAAGCAGAGACTCTTAATAATGGAAGAAAAACAACCCCCAGTAAAATAAATGAATGTGGTGATATTTCCAGGAACTCTTCTATAATGTGTGCCTGTTCTATAGAATGAATATACAAAGGAAACATATAGCTGTGGCAGACACAGTAATGTGGTCATATATCGCTTGGGCTGGAGCAGAAGAAAGTGGACTAGCAAGATACAAAGAAACAGGAGAATTCAGTGTTAGAAGGATGGTGATATTTTTTTTCTTCGAAGCTGTACTATAATGCTCAATGTGTATCAGCCGTTTGTCTGAATAACGCGAAGAAAGTGATAAAATTCCTATCACTGGATTTACTTAAAATTAGGCTGGACAAAAAGGTTTCAGTTCAATCTCCTGAGTAATATTTTTATGATAGGACGTGGCAAGTAAAGCTGAATACGTGTCTAAATTCTGTCGGAATGATTGAAGTGAGAGGAAATTTCCATGTGGTAGCTGATAGAAAAAACTCTTCAGGCCACGTTCTCAACTAAAGCATATCTGCAGAGGTTTATGTACGGCTGCACGGGAGACAGGGTGACAAGTATCCTTTTCTTGTTCTTAGTGTCTAGTCTGCCACAAGTCAAACTTGATATTATATTTTCATTCAGTGAAATACTCTGTGTTTGTATACTTTGCTGTCTTTCATTGCACACAGTGGCTCGTGTTGTCCTACCATGAAAAAGAACCACATAAACAGCACTGGAAAAAAGCTATGTATACGATCCATACAGCGAACGCTAAAAGCCACTGAATTTCTCAAAATTCCCAGTGCAAATTTTGCGTAGCTCTGTGCAGAAGCACTAAGGTAGTGTAACAGAGGACGACTGCCTCCCCAAAGAAACAGTTGAACAGGTGGTTAACTTGTGCTTGGCTGAGTTTGACAGCAATTGTGTTAGATCCCCCCACTGAAAATTAAATAAAGTCTGTGCTTTGAGTCATTCCCAACTGGTGCAATTTGGTATAGCCGCACCCCAAGTCAGTTGAAACTGCATTGGCTCGAGTTAAGGATCTGGCTCTCCATCAGCAGCTGGAGACTCAGCAACGCATCCACTTCTGTCGTGCATCTGCGTCTTTGACAATCCAGCTTAACACTGAAAAACCAGGGAAAGTGCGTAGAGAGGATGCAAAAAACAACACGGCTTTATTAACAGTTAGCAGTTTCTTTGTATCATTTCAATTATCCTCCCCTGTAATTAGTTCAATATACTTTTGTAATGTTACTATAAAGCTGCCTATGGGATGACAAGAATATATGGTACGATGTTACAGTCCTTTCATAACATTCCGGAGTAATTAGGACGTAAAATTGAACAGAAACTTTAAAACACATTTCAACTCTGTTCTATATATATTACTCTTCAGTGGGCAAGGACAGTAATTTAATATTGACTACTGGCTGCAAGATTACCATATAATCTAAATGCTAATAACAATTAAAGCACAGTGTGGTGATTAAAGTGTCTCTCGGAATATTGAAAATATAGGTAATAAATGGTGTAAGGATGTGAAGCAAAGCCAGAATTTAAGAATCTGTTCTGAAGGTCTGTGCTGAGAAAAAATAGGCTGGGCTGAAGAAAAGTTTTCTGCGCAGCCTGTGTACTTCTTTCATGCTGAGCCCTCAAACACACAGTTTTGTTTGGTATGTTTTTATTCCAGGCTCTATCATATGGAAACCAGACCTTTGAAGCCCAACTCTGTACTTTTTTTTTTTTTTCCTTTCTCCTTCTTCCTTTTCTATAAGCAATAGTTTGTTTCAGGAGAGGTTAAAGTAGTGGCTTCCCTCACAAATCGAGAGGAATATTTTCTTTTGAAAGTTAGTTCTTATTAATGAAATGCACACCTCAGAGTTTTCTAGGAGGCAGAAGAACTATGAAAGGCAGCTAAAACAAGAAAGAAATGAAATGCATAAACCCTTTAAAAATATACAGCCATATGTGACAATGCGTGAGATTTATTAAGCAAGATGCATGCCGTGATAAATGTGCAGCACAAAAGGTCTCTTGGCTCAGCTGTTAGTTCTTCCAAAACTGTGTTCGTGTTCAGCTTTGCTTGTAGCTTAAAGCAGTAGTACTTGTTCCCCTAACATGCGGAATTTAACGGAAGTTTAATGGGTTTATTCGCAGTAGCATAATGGATCCGGAATGTAAGTGTTGGAGCAGTCAGGATCTAGATTCTGGATCGGTACCGGCCTTGCACTGATGGCCTCCTGGGTTACAGCAGCAGGGAAGGTTTTGGAGGGACCCTGGTAACATGGCAGATGCCAGTGGATCCAGGATCTGTCCTGAGGTCTTCAGTTAATCTGGTCATCTTTGCCTATGTAATAATATATTGGAGGGAAAAACTACCTGCGTGGCTTCTGATTTCATATTGCCATGTCCACTGCAGTGCCAAACCTCCAGAAACCCTTTGAAGATGTTCGCTGATGTGCTTGTCTAAAAGGCAGGTTCAAAAGCCGCCGGAGTTTTTCCAGTCAACAGGTTCATTTCAGCTTCTAAATTAATTTCTCTTATGAGAACTGAATTTCTTTTTTTTGTAAGTGATAAAAAAGCTTTGCAAGATTTTTTTTTTTCCCCCTCGGTCTCCAAATTTCTCCATCTGCTTCCACAGATGTAGAGTGACCTAGCAGTGCATGAAACAGTTGTCATAAGCTGCGCAGCGGCTGTCCAGGGATCTTTCCCCAGCCAGTGGCTTCTTGTGGTTTTTTCAGCCTGGTTTAATTTTCTACATCGTGGAACTCACAAGGCTGACAGACTTATTTTACTCTTTTTCTACTTTTTCCTTTGTATTTTTGGGGGGAGGAAAGGGACAAAACAAGGCTATAAAAATCTATCAGTTGTCAACTCTTCCAAGAAGCTGCTGCAGCAGTTTCCCCCAAGCAGTGCTCCTCTCTCTGGCTGAATTGCATGCTCTGAGCTGCAAATACGAAGGTGGCAGGGTGTACTGTCACTTTGCAATTAGCCCTTGAGTAATGGGGCCCTCAACTCTTCGTCGGTTCTAAAGAACAGGGACCTGCATTGCTAGTCTATAAACTAAACTATACTTTTGGTGCAATGTTTTATATCAGAGAAAGCATTTAAAAGAAACATGATGGGGAAGTGTTATGTTCCCCAATAAAATGTATAACGAATGACTTGACTTTTTGTTCCCCTTTGTGTTCAGAGAAAGGCAGACAGAAGAGAAATAGTTGAAATGGTTTTGGTTTATATTTTTCACTTCCTTTGCTGTTCAAATGTCTTTGAAATGTTGGGATTTATATAGGTAGAGGTGCCGTTTTGTTTTTCTGTTCTTTCTCTCTTCCATTTCTCTTTTTCCAATGCCATAATTCAGGATTTCCATAGTGGATCCAGGTTAGCACAAGAAATCAAAGCATCACTGTTTCTAGTGGATTTCCCTAAAGGCTCCTTTTGCAGGGATCTAGTTAAAAGGCCCTGGCGCTATACAGCAAATAGTGCCCGGTGAGCACAAGCTGTTTGGTGCTTTAAAGGGAGCCGAGCTGTTCAGTAGCTTGTTGTGAGGAGCAACTTCTCCGCTATGGGCACAATTCTGCTTTTCTGTGTGTCTTCTGGTTACAAAGGCAAGCTACAAGTGGTAGATCTTCACTAGTGTATATGGGAGGAGATACCTGAAAATATTTCTTAAATCAACACCTCAATGCTGAGGGTGTTGCTATGCTGGGGATTGCAGGGAAGTGAAACAGTTTTAAAAAAATATAAAATCCTCATGTATGCTCCTGTAAAAGTTCATTGGTGATAGACCCTGACTGGTTACTGTTCATCTCCAGCCATCTCCAGTTCATCTCTATGCTTGCCTCTTCCCCTTGGCATCTTGGGAAACTCAGTTGAGTTTGAATGTAGACCTGCTGCTTTGTTGTGTCTCTATGTCAAAAGATAAGTAGGACGTGAACGAGAGGAGTCGTGGTCCCCAACTCTTAGGGATGTTACTTGCTCAGATCTGTACGTTAAGGGCGCAATATAACCCCGTGATTTGATAAGGAGCCATCTCTGAAGATAGTTTGTTTACTAGCTCCCAGATTACTTGTGGAGGGAGAGGAGAAAACAAGTCTCACCATTGCATCACAGCACTCCAGCTCGCTTTTTTCTTTTTTTTTTTCCTTTTTTCTTCTTTGTGAGGCCATATAATAGGCTGTAAGTGTGCCAACATCTAGAACCAGAAAGGCATCTCTGCAGGCAAAGAATAACAGAATGAAGTAGATGGGTCATTCTGTTTGTTTATTCTTGCTGTAGCTGATTGAACAGGGACAAAGATCCCTGTGTTGTTGTGACTTGGGAATCAAAGGCATTGAGTTGTCTGTGTGAAATACTATTTAAAGGAAAGAGAGGGGAAAAACAAACTCAACATTCTGGTAGCCACTTGAACAAAACGCAAATAAAATGGAAAAGCCTTTTGTGTCTCTTGGTGTGTTAGTGAGTTGGGATTTACAGTGCACATACATTATGCTTGATGAAAACATTTTGACTGCTTTTTGTCAAAGCCCTTCTGTGCTATAAGTACTTCTCTTCATCATAATGGGTTTTCCTGATAGATATCCCTGCCTGAACTATCTTAACCAAAATGATTCCAAGCTTTATTTCTTTAGAATTTAAGAATGTGTGTTTTATGATAGTGCTTTTACTGTGGATGTTGAGCAGTACCCAGAGGGTTGAAGCATTTATTATTGTTAATAATACATGTTTAATAGATTTGCTTTCTTCTGGAGATTGCAAAGAACTTGATTAATTCTGCAAATGGGGGATATTTCACCTGATAATGAAATGTCCTCATCCCATGGGCAAGAAGGGGAATAGGATGGGACATAGTAGTTCATCAGAGGAAATACAAAATAGTGTATGCAGCTGTAGTACAAGAGGAGAATCAGACTGAGGGAATGGAGCCCCAGCCTCCTTCCCTTGTGATCTCAAAAACATTGGCTCTTTCTTCAGACCAGCAAGGAAAAGCATAAGGGCTCTTCAGTGTCCTCTTGCCCAAGGCTGAAAGGAAGCAGCTGAGTTGGGAGTGAGGAAGGCTAGCGAGCTCAAGTAAAGCACGGTCCCCTGGCCAGCTTGCCCTGGCATACCTACCTCGGTATGCGCTGACCGTGTGTCACAGGAACACGGGCATCGCTGGAGCTTTGACAACTGGATGGTTCGATCCAAGTTGGCTACAAGTAAGAAACCCCTGTGTGGGTTGTTGCACTTCAGTAAATCCTGATCTAACATAGCCAAACCAATTAACTGAATAAGAGATTTTAATCTATATCCACAAACATATTTACATACTTAGCTCTAATTGATTCCCCCACCACCACCACCTTTGAGGATCTGGGTTGTAAGCTTTTGTTCAGGTAATTGTTATGGGCACTTGATTTCTGTCTTATTACTGAAATTCTCGAGTGGAATTCTGCTAATAGGCAGATAAAATGGTCAGGTTTTTGTTCAGGGTATATTCAGTCTCCTAGAGTTCAGAGCCCTAAAAATCCCTGGTAGATACTTAGGCAGGTGTGTAGTTACAGCGCTTTCATTTGGTGTATCTTTGGGCAATTCTGAACTGCTGAAAACTGTATGTGCTGCAGGGGGGGGGACAGTGGAGAACTTGGTGGTGGGAGGGGGCGAAATTTTGTTAAGAATGTGGACAAGAAGCTTCCTAATTCATGTATGCAGGAAAGAGGGGAAGGAAAGCCCAAGAATTTCCCCTTGGGGAAGGGAGGTGCATAATCTCAGTAGTATCTGAACCACTGGGCCTGTTCTTTCTGCATGAGGTCTTCCTTCATTGGATAACTTCAGAGTGAGTGAATCAGGAAGGCTACAGGTAAAAATTTTAAACATAAAGAACAATTTTCACGTTGCTGAAACTTGCATAGCCAAACAGCCTCTGTTATCTTTTGTTTACCTCCCTGCATTTCAAACAGGTAACAGACACAAAATCTAAGTGTGGCGCAGGTGGAGATTAAAGTCATGGGGAGCTGAGGAAGGCTTATTTGCATGTAAGAATGGAATGTGTGCAAGTAGGAGGAACTCTGGTTTTTACATTGTCTATCAAAAATATATTGGGTAGAGCATCTGCTTGGGCCCACAGGAGAGAATAAGTCAATCTGTGCTGAGGATTTGCTGTGAAAGCTTTATTAATTTCAGCTGTGTTTGATTTGTCACTCTGCTGCTTGAAAGGTGTACTGCTTGACATTCCCCAGCCCAAGGGTAGGACACAGAGTTCATGTTTAGCCTCAGAACATTGATGTTTGATAGGGCGCTGACTTTGTCTTTATGCTTATCTGTGAATACGTCTTGTACAAGATAGCGATAGAGAATTACAATATTTGAGTCTTCCGGCAAGGGGGTTTTGTAAGACAGACTGGAAAATTTAGCTGACTTGTATTTCTGTGAATTACAGGCATTTTGGCACAAGCAACAGGAACTATTAGTAGAAAATGGTCCCCAGAAATCCTTTGCCATAATAGCAAAGAACTGACCGAACCTGTAATATGCAAGCTTCTAGGTATGCCTTCTTCTAAAACGTAGTTAGTGATGATATGGACTCTAAGTACACAGGTGAGATTGCGATTGTCCTAGTCAATGGAGAGTTTAAGACTCTTCGGTAAATGTCAAAGTAGTGGAATATTGTCAGGCTCCAGGTTTCTAAACTGGATGTTTAGAACAAGCAATGTACATAGCTTGTGTGGAGCTATTCAAATGTACATGGAAAGAACAGAAAGCGGGCTGCGGGCTCAGTAATGAACTGGGTAATATCTAAGATGTGAGGCAAAGTGATAGTGACTGTGTTTCTTCAGCTTTGTTGGGAGATGTCTGTGATCCCAACAGCCCTGTGAATAATTGCTGTATGGTTTCTAAGAGAAGGACTTTGAATTGTGCAAATCCACACTGACCCTTATCATCGCTAATGTAAAGACTTTGAACCCTTCATTTTTGTATTAAAGACATTTCCAGACCAGTAGGTTTCAAGCTTTACTGTTGCAGCTGAGTTTTGTTCTCCTTGTGGGGTTCGTATCAGTCTAACGTTTTGTGTGTCGTGAATTCTTCCAGAAAGTGGTTATAAATTTGACTTGGGGAACTTTGCTTTGGCCGTTGTTAGAAATGCTGCAGTAAACCACATGGGTTGATGGTCTATGTCAATTCCTACCTTATTAGGAGAGTCTATGTCAGAATAAAGAAATTTTAAGGATAAGACGTGCTTACCTAGTTTGTCAAATGCCACTGCTGTTTATTACTGTAATTTTTTTCTGCTGCATGTTGCATGAGCTAATTGAAAAATAGATTTTACTTAATTTAAGGTTAACAGATCTGAATTTCTTTAAGTTAAATTTAACTAGGAACTAGTTTGGGCTCACTAAATTGTACCTGACAATCGCATCCCTTTAGCTTCTTATGTCTTATTAATTTGCTTTGCATTATATTTCCTTTCATAGACTGAACTTGACTGGCTTGATGTGATTTTCCTTTTTAAAACAGTTTCTAGTAGTTTATTTTCTAATTAGCACTTCATTTTCTATCTAGCTTAACCCTGTGGAATGATGATATTCTTAAGAGGAGTACCAGGATGGATTTTTCAGATACTTAAGTTTGGAAAAGTCCAAAGCCGTAAAGCACCAGCAACTCTACCTGTTCTTCAATTATTAGTTTTAATTGACTTTAAGAGCTTCCTCCCCACCTCCAACTTTAGGACTCTGATCTTAGAAACTTATGCACGTGAGCAGATGTATTTATGCACAGTCTCGCAGCTGGCCATGAATACCGCAGGTGAATGGCAGGACTAAGAAAGGTGGTCCCGGCTCCCAGCTGAGCGCACTTCATTACAGGCTCCAACAATTCAATATTCAGAACAAAGCAATATTTTAAAACATTCTGAAAAGCAGTAAAGACTTTGTACTAAAAATAACAAAGGCTTTCCCATTTAGCCGCTCCAGCTGAGGACGATTGTTTGTTCTCTGAGATAATTAGCAGCTGTCCTCAGAGCTTTCTGAATGGCTTTGTACACGTAACTGACAGTTCAAAAACACAGAAGAAATACAGCAAGGCTACTTAGAACATAACACGAAATACCGGATTAATGAGTCATCTCCGAGGCTGCTGGAAGAGTAAGAAAAGTCTTGAATAAAAAGCAAAGCCACTCATTCAGTAATATACATCATCTGCCTTTTGAGCTTGTTTACCATCAGAGCATCATTTTCCCCTGTAAGCTTCTGTGTCATTACGATTCAAGATGCTGAATCTTTCTGGTTGGAGCCAAACGCTTTGAAGTTGAGACCTGCTTTTTTGGGAGCAGGAGAGAAATTTGCCCCTTCAGAAGACTACTGTGAGAGTTCTAAACCCCATACATATAGTTGAAGTATTAGATACCATGACTAAAACTTAGAAGAAATAGAAGTATAACTTAAAGATATAGTCTTTTATTTCTAGTTCAGAATTCTGTAGCTTCTGTGCTTTAGTAAAAATAACAATTTGCCATCTGTAACAACTGATATGCAGTTAATCTGAGTATGATCAGTGTATGTGAGGCCAGATCTGCAAATCTTCACACCTCTAAGTGGTCATGGCCTTAAGCTCCATGACAGCCCAGCTATGTTCATTTGATGCATCACTGCTCTGGTACTGATTGTTCCTGACTTATCAACCTGCCAAGTGAATGTCTCTCTCTTTGTCTTTTTTTTTTTNACTTAGTCCTTGGACATACCTCTCCAGTCATTTTGGCCTATCTAATGGGAAGGCAATCAATGACTGATAAGCAAAAGGGAAGATTCCCTTGCTCTGCATGAAGAGTTTCCTGGCTCCCCAGCCATGGGATTTGGACATCCTACTGCATATATGTCATTGGTTGATGATGCTGGGATTTACGTTCTGTTTCATCCATAGTTGTTTAAATACTTGCCATGATTTTTCTCTCTTGGACAGC